>PVJH01030176.1:0-16388 GCA_004026705.1 Nesogale talazaci
GGGGGGGGGGGGGGGGGGGGTTTGATTAAAAATTTGGTCTATATGGAGCAACAAAAGTTTTCATATAATGCAAAAATAGTATTATAATGTATTTATTTTCATCTTTTTTTTGGGGGGGGGGCATCACTGCCCTCAGGTGGTGGGAGTAGGAGGCCCATCCTTTGCTCTGTGGAGCTGGAATCGAACCTCCATCCCAGTGGGCCGCAGTCCCGTGCACAACCGCTACGCCACCGAGGCTCAGCCCTTATTTTCATCTTAAAACGCCGCAGGACATTGTTACATTGTTAAAAAGCGGGACGTCTGGTCACTTTATTCTTGGGTGACTCTCAGTGCCCTGAGCCAAGGCTGATGCACAGTGAACCCCTGTGACTCTCCAAGCAGGCAATTGTTTGCGGAGTAGAGAGCCCAGTCCTTCCCCCTTGGAGGTGCTGGTGTTTTGTTTTGGTTGTTTTTGCTGCTCTTTCCCCACCCCCCACCCTCCACCCCCCTGCATCACTTCCCTGGTGGGAGTAGGAAGCCCAGCCTTGCTCCGGGAGAGCTGCTGCTGGATTTGAACCAGCACTGTGGGCCGCAGTCCTGCACACAACCACTACGCCCCCAGGGATCTGTTTTGGTTGTTTTTTTTTTTTTGGGGGGGGGCATCACTGCCCTCTGGTGGTCGTGGGCGCTACCCAGTGCTGCTCCTGAGAGCCGCTGCTGGATTTGAACCACCAAGCACGCGGCTCACAGTCCTGCACTCAACCACTTACGCCACCGGGGCTCAGCGCGCTGGTGGTTTTGAACTACCCACCATGGGGGTCGTAGCCAAACGTGTAACCACTATACCACCATGGCTCCTTCCTGGGCAAGGAGATGCTGCAAGAGAGTTCCAAAGACATAGTCAGTTGGATGGCGACTCATTGCCATTGAGTCAATTCTGGCCCTACAGGCCAGGGTCGAACTGCCCCTGTGAAGTTTCAGGGACTGTACATCTTGAAAGGACTACAAAACCTCATCTTTCTCCCTCTGAGCAGTGGGTGGCTTTGTACTTCAGACCCGAGAGTTAGCAGCTTAATCTTAAGCCAGGGCTCCTGCAGAATGGAAAAGGGAAAGCAAAGAGACACAGGGATAAAAAACCAGTGAGTGGCTCCATGCGGCTCCATTGAAGCACCTGTTTATTGTGGCACAAAGTCGAGGAATAAGTTGGAGCCAGGTCATGAAGGGTCTTAGGTGCTGGAGACCCAAAACTTTAGGAATCAATCTCCCTAATGGCTCCAACAATTAGAGGCTTTTGTGTGTCCCACCACAGATAGAAACAACCACCTGTAATTAAGATAATGGGTCCCTCCCCCTGAAAGCTTTAGCTAATTTCACCACCCACCCAAGGACAAAAGGTCAGGCCCCCAACTATCAAGAATCTTAGCTACACCCATCTTGATTCCAGTAACCTCCCTCTCCCCTGGTTCCTCCTCTCATTACTGTTTGACCTGTGGAATAGCCCCTCCTTATGACGTGTCTTTATCTGTAACTATGAGGCTCAGATGTCCCCCCAAAAAGGTTATTTAAGTTTGGTCAGGTAGAAATCTTGAGGATGCTGAAACACTCTGACTCTCTGGCCCTCCCCTACCCTCCCTTACCTCTCTCCATGCCAACCATCAGACGGAGTTGGGGTGAGCATGCATGCTACCATGATATGTGTCTGACTCTTATTCTTGCTCTCTATAACTTTACCTTAATAACAATTATCGCTGTACAACTGCGTCTATTGAACCTGTGATGTATATATCAGAGGCTGGCTTCCTCTGATAGTTCTTTACTGCTTCTTCCTCCCCACTATCATGACCCCAATTCTACCTTACAAATCCAGCTAGACCAGAGCATGTACATGGGTACAGGTAAGAACTGGAAACACAGGGAATCCAGGACAGAGAAACCTCTCAGGACCAATCATGAGCGTTAGAGATGCCGGGAGGGGAGGGTGAGCAGAGAGAGGTCGATCATAAGGAGCTGCGTATAACCATATAACTACATATAACCCAGGGAGACGGACAACAGAAAAGTGGGTAAAGAGAGTCATCAGACAGTGTAAGATCAGATCTTACAAAAACAATAATAATTTCTAATTATTAAGGGTTCGTGCTGAAGGGGGAAGTGGAGAGGGAGCGGAAAAAATGAGGAGCTGATATCAAGGGCTCAAGCAGAAAGCAGATGTTTTGAGAATGATGATGGAAACAAATGTACAAATAGATATGCTTGGCACAATGGATGCATGTATAGATTGTGACAAGACCCTAATAAAATGATTTTTAAAAAGAAAGAAAAGAAAATAGACTGAGGTGACCTCATTTGGAAGTGCCAGGGAGATGTATAGCTCACTGGAGGCTAGATACACTCACTCTCTGTGAGACATGCCTGTTAGACAGCCTCATGGAACCAAGCTGATGGAGTCCGTGCCCTGAACCTGGAGGAGCCACATGGAAACCCACACCAGCCCTGAGACACTTACACTGCCACTGGCTCCACAAGATTTTCCACCCACAGACCTGCATTTTACGTCATTGCATGTGTTTAGTGAGTCTGAACAGAACATTATAAATTGGTATTGGACATATGGAATAATATTGAACTTAAGGAATTGAGCTGAACTGAGCTGGGATGTTTTCTTAATATTCATTGTTCTTATATATAAAGCTCTTTCTTTTAAAAATAATTTTAGAGGCTGAGCCCCGGTGGCATAGTAGTTGTGCGCGGGACTGCGGCCCACTGGGACGGAGGTTCAATTCCAGCAGTGGGGCTGGGCCTCCTACTCCCACCACTGGAGACCAGTGATGCCCCCCCACCAAAAAAAAATAATAATAATAATAATTTTAGAGCTGAGTCCTGGTGGCGTAGTGGTTGTGCACAGGACTGCGGCCCACTGGGATCGAGGTTCAATTCCAGCTCACAGGAGCAAAGGCTGGGCCTCCTACTCCCACCACCAGAGAGCAGTGATGCCTAAAAAAAAAAAAAAAAAAGAAAACCCTTAAAAAATAATTTTAGGGGGCTGAGCCCTGGTGGCGTAGTGGTTGTGTGCGGGACTGCGGCCCACTGGGATGGAGGTTCGATTCCAGCTCCACAGAGCAAAGGCTGGGCCTCCTACTCCCACCACTTGAGGGCAGTGATGCCCAAAACAAACAAACCAACCAAAAAAAAATAATTTTATTGGGGTTCATTCAACTCTTATCACAGGGCTGAGCCCCGGTGGCGTAGTGGTTGTGTGCAGGACTGCGGCCCACTGGGATGGAGGTTCCATTCCAGCAGTGGGGCTGGGCCTCCTACTCCCACCGCCGGACAGCAGTGATGCACCCCGCCCCCCCAAAAAAGGAAATGCTTATAACATATGTATGTGCGCATAAAATTGTACATTATTGTCTTCTGTATTAAAATTTTTTTGGGGGGGGCATCACTGCCCTCAGGTGGTGGGAGTAGGAGGCCCAGTCTTTGCTTCATGGAGCTGGAATTGAACCTCCGTCCCAGTGGGCCACAGTCCCACGCACAACCACTACGCCACCGGGGCTCAGCCTTAAAAAATTTTTTTTTGGGGGGGCATCACTGCTCTCCGGTGGTGGGAGTAGGAGGCCCAGCCCCACTGCTGGAATTGAACCTCTGTGCCAGTGGGCCGCAGTCCTGCGCACAACCACTACGCCACCGGGGCGCAGCCTAATGCCCACTTTTTAGGACAAAGTGTTCTTGTATTGAAGAAGGGTATGAGTTGAGGCCCAAGGCCCATCTGCAGCCTCAGTGTATTGCCTTATAAATATATGTGCATAGGCCAATACCTCTATTTTCTTTCTTTTTTTTGGGGGGGGGGCATCACTGCTCTCCGGTGGTGGTAGTAGGAGGCCCAGCCCCACTGCTGGAATTGAACCTCCATCCCATTGGGCCGCAGTCCCGCGCACAACCGCTATGCCACCGGAGCTCAGCCCGTTGCTTAGTCTTGCTGTCTTGTTTTTTGTGCATATTATTATCTCTGCAGATCTATCTAGATAACATAGGCTGGATGAGCAGTTTGACGAGAGAACAACTAACTGATAGTTGGTCCAGAGGGACATGGGAAAGGGGGAGATGGGGGAAAAGAAGTGGTGTTGGCCAACTCAGAGACAGGGGAACAAGTGATCCAAAATTAGTGGCAAGTGAGAGGCCTGATAGGGATTGATCAAGGGTAAGATAACAGGGAGAAATTACTGAGACCCAAACGAAGGCTGAGCTGATAGTGGGACAAGAGGAAAGCAAAAGGAAATAGAGGAAAGAAATAGGAAGCAAAGGACATTTAGAAAGGTCTAAATACAGGCCTGTGCATAGATAATTATATTTGTATATGATGATGGGGAAATAGATCTATGTGCATATATTTATAAGGTTAGTATTAAGGCAGCAGATGGACATTAGGCCTCCAGTCAAATACTTCCTCAATGCAAGAACACTTTGTTCCATTAAATTAGCATTCCATGATGTTCACCTTCCCAACACTGTCGCTGAAGACAAATGCATGCATAAGCAAAAGTGGTGAGAAAAGCTGATGATGCCCAGCTATCAAAAAGATATAGAGTCCGGGGTTTTAAAGGCTTGAAGGTAAATAAGTGGTCATCTAGCTCAGAAGCAACAAAGCCCACAACAAAGAAGCACACCAGCCTGTGTGACCAGGAAGGGTTGAAGGGATCAGCTATCAGGCATCAAAGAACAAAAAAGTCATATCACTGTGTGCCCACCGTCCTGATATGATCACTGAAGACAAATGTGTGCATAAGAAAAAGTCGTGAAGAAAGCTGATGGTACCCGGCTATCAAAAGATATAGCATCTGGGGTCTTAAAGGCTTGAAGGTAAAAAAGTGGCCATCTAGCTCAGAAGCAACAAAGTCCACATGGAAGAAGCACACGAGCCTGTGTGACCACGACGTTTTGAAGGGTATCAGGCATCAAAGAACTAAAAATTTTATTATTGTAAATGAGGGGGAGTACAGGTTGGGAATCCAAAGTCCACCTGTAGGTAACAGACTTCTTCTTACAGAGAGGTCACAAGGAGGACACAAACTAGTTAAGGTGCAGTGTAGCAATGATGAAACATATCACTTTCCTCTAGTTCTTCAGTGCTTCTACCTTCCCACTAACATGATGCCAATTCTACCTTACAAATCCAGCTATATCAGAGGATACACACTGGTACAAATAGGAAATGGAAACACAGGGAATTCAGGACAGATGACCCTTTCAGGACAGGACAGGTGATCCCTTCAGGACCAGTGGTGAGAGTGGTGATGCTAGGAGGGTGAAGGGAAGGTGGGATAGAAAGGGGGAACTGATTATAAGGATCTACAAATAACCTCCTCCCTTGGGTATGAACAACAGGGAAGCGGGTGAAGGAAGATAGCAGACAGTGTAATATATGACAAAATAATAATAATATATATATTATCAAGGGTTCATGATGGAGGGGGAAAATGAGGAGCTGATATCAAGGGCTCAAGGAGAAAGCAAATGTTTTAAGAATGATGGCACAAAAATTTAAAGTTATTATTTTAAACATCTAAGTGCCATAGAAAATCTGATAGAAATCACTGCCTCTAAGTTCTGAACATTGAAAGCATCCAATATGTATTTTTCCAATGTGTAATGCACAAATTTATGAAGCACATTTGTGTTGTGATCTTCCCTTAAAAAAATTTTTTTTTTGGGGGGGGGGCATCACTGCTCTCCGGTGGTGGGAATAGGAGACCCAGCCCCACTGCTGGAATTGAACTTCCGTCCCAGTGGGCCGCAATCCCGCGCACAACCACTACGCCACCGGGGCTCAGCCCCCCTGAAAGATATTTTAATAAGAAAGCTTTGTACTATAATATAATCGTTCATGTAGCATAATTAAAACTTTTTTTGTGTGTGTGTGTGGGGCATCACTGCTCTCCGGTGGTGGGAGTAGGAGGCCCAGCCCCACTGCTGGAATTGAACCTCCGTCCCAATGGGCCGCAGTCATGCGCACAACCACTACGCCACCAGGGCACAGCCTAAAGTTAACTTCTGATTGAAAAAAAAAAGAATGCAGATGGCAACAAACACATGTGCTTGACAAATGGATGGATGTATGAATTGTGATGAGTTGTCTGAGCTCCCAATAAAATGATTTAAAAAATTAAAAATAATACACATTTCTATCCTCATTGCCTACAGAAACAAAATTCCAACTCCTTAGCTCTGCTTGCAAGACTCTCCACAAACTGAGACCAACATCCATGTCAAGATTCATTTCACGGCTGAGTCCTGGTGTCGTAGTGGTTGTGTGTGGGACTGCAGCCCACAGGGTTGACGGTTCAAATCCAGCAGCAGCTCTCCAAGAGCAAGGCTGGGCTTCTTACTCCCACCAGGGAAGTGATGCCACACACACACAAAAAAGATTCATTTCCCACCTCTACCTTCTCCCTCAGGAAGAGCCCTGGCACTCCTCTTACCACAATGCGCACACTGCTTTCTTGCCAGTGTGTCTGCTGACCCTGACTCCTAGAATGCTGCTTATTAACAGTTTTATTAGTATTTTTTTTTTTTTTTGGTGGGCATCACTGCCTCTGGTGGTCCTGGACGCTACCCAGCCGACGCTGGATTTGAACCGCCAAGCCCGCGGGCTGCAGTTCTGCACTCAACCACTTACGCCACCGGGGCTCAGCCCAGTTTTATTAGTATTTTATCCACATTTTATACAGCTCAATAATTCAATCACATTTAGAAGAGTTGTATAATTTCCACCACATTCAATTCTAGAACATCATATTCTTTCTTGGGCTCATTGTCATTCATGGAATTTTTTTCTAATTGTGGCAAAAATATACACAGCAAAACATTCTCAGATTCAACAATTTCTGCGTGTACATTTCAGTGCCATTAATTATACTCTTCATGTTGTACAGCCCTTATTGATGTCCTTTTTCAAATTATTCACTCCCATGATCATAAATTCAATGCTCCCTAAGCCACAACTCTTTTTCCTTCACTCATGGTAGCCATTGGTCAAGTTTGATTTCTTTTTTTTTAAACAGTTTTTTTTGATATAATATTCACATATCATACACTTTTTTTTGTGTGTGGCATCACTGCCCTGGTGGGAGTAGCAAGCCCAGCCTTGCTGCTGGATTTGAACTGTCAACTCTGTGAGCTGTAGTCCCGCAAACTACCACTAAGCCACCAGGGCTCAGCCAACATATCATACACTTCTATGTGTTCAATCACCTAGCAATCATTTTATTGGGATCTCTTGCAGATATTATAACAATTCATAATTCAATTAAAGGAAGCATAATTTTCCAATGGGTGCCATCATCAGTTTCAAAACATTTTCTTTCTTCTTGAATTCTTAGATATGAGTTCCCCTTAAATCGCTTTTAGAAAGGATTGTGTATCTATCCCGAGTAATCCTTTTCTGTACTTTATGAAATTATATTATCTCAAAAATGGGGCTGAGCCCCGGTGGCATAGTGGTTGTGCGTGGGACTACGGACCACTGGGATGGAGGTTCGATTCTAGCTCCACGGAACAAAGGTTGGGCCTCCTACTCCCACCACCTGAGGGCAGTGATGCCAAAAAAAAAAAAATGACCTCTTTGTGACATCTTTTCAAGACTCCCAGTACTCATCCCACTGTGTGCATCTCTAGAAGAGAGCTGCTTTTATTTTATTGTAAGAGTGTTTCTTTTATTGTTCATCTGTGTTGTGTGCATGGTGGTCTTTTCTGAAACATTGTGAATCCCCCAGAGGCAGACCTTGTCATAATGTGTTACCTCTGATGTCTAGATAATACCTGATGCATGATGCCTTTTTAGTTGAGTGGATGTATTAGTTCAGGTAGACTAGAGAAACAAATTTATGAACACGCATATGGATATAAGGCAAAGATTTATCTATTTATTTACATATTTATTTATTTATTTGGCATCACTGCCCTCTGGTGGGAGTGGGAGGCCTAGCCTTGCTCCTGGAGAGCTGCTGTTGGATTTGAACAGCCAAGCCAGTGGGCCACAGTCCCGCACTCAACCACTACACCACTGGGGCTCAGCCCGGGAAAGATTTATATTCAAGAAGAATGGAACATTGAGAAAGCATCCCAACCCTGTCCAGTGTACTAAGTTCATAAATCCAATTTAGCCCACATGTCTGATACCAGTCCGTAAAGTCTCCTTCCAACTCACGAAGCATATGCAGTAGAAGCATCCTGGGGCTAGCAGGGGTCTCCCAATGGCTTCTCATTTTCAGGGCTTAGGGTCCATCAGCTGTATCCATTGGTGGTAGAAGCATTTCAGGGCTGGCAGGAGTCTCTCTGTGGCTTCTCTGGCACCAAAGGTCTGGTTCCATCAGGGCAAGCCCATGTGGCTTCTCCTCCAGCACCTCAAGGTTCCAGGACTCAGTATCTATCAGCATGCCACCATCTTGTCTTGTTGGTAGACCGTCTCCAAGAGACTAAGTCAAGTCCCTCTTCTCCAATTGGGAAATACTGGGAGACTTCTCAGAATTCTCAGGAGAAAGCCAAGCCCACACAGAGACCTCATTGGCTATCTCCAGAGTGACAGGATAGACTTTGCCTCTATACTCCCAATCATGAAATTGACATCAAGGACATGACCGCCACAGTGGATAAAGGGACATCTGAGTGCTGTCCATATTTGACTTAGCGTGTCCTTCTGTTGATTCCAGTTCATGGTGACTCTGTGTGACGCAGAGCAGAACTGTGAGAAGGTAGAAAATAGACCTGTGGGCAAGACATCACCAAGCCTTTCTTCTCAGGTGCTGTTGGGTAGATTTGAAACACCAACCTTATGGATTATAGCCACTTATTAACCGTTTATACCCCTCAAGGGTTCCATTCAGCTAATTAGCTAATATTTCCAAAGGCTCGACTATGTGCTCATCATATTCAAAGCCATGTAGAATCTTGAAAAGACTTTATATTTATTGTGTGCAATGCGACAGGGATTTTTAAAATTGGGCTAACTATTGGCTGAGAATAATGAAGAAGTGAAAACACGGTTTCTAATGTCATGAGACTTTCAATCTATAAAGGGTAATACAACTTCACTGTATAAAACAGATATAAATGATACAAACATAGTGCTACGAAACGCAAAGTCTTGAAATAGAGAAATGGCAATGTGCAATGAAAAACTATGGATAGTCTTGAGAAAAATGGGAGCTCTCGAACACTTGGTTTGCTCATGCAGAACCTGTACTTGGCAGTTGTGCAAAATAGTACCACAGACTACTGCATTACAATTGAGAAAGGCATGTGTCAGAGGTGTAACCTTTTATCATGCTTATTCCATCTGTAGGCTGAGTAAATCATCAGAGAAGATGAGGCATCAGGACCGGAGGAAGGCTGCTGCACACAGATGGCACGAGCTGGCTGGCTGAGAGCGAGGAGAACTTGATCCTTTGTTGATGGAGCTCGAGGAGCCTTCAGTATGGACCACAACTCAATGTAAACACGATCACGATCCTCCCAACGGAACAGCTAGGTAACACAACAAAGGAGAAAAGATTGAAGTTGGGCTGAGCCCCGGTGGCGTAGTGGTTGTGCGCGGGACTGCGGCCCACGGGGATGGAGGTTCAATTCCAGCAGTGGGGCTGGGCCTCCTACTCCCACCACCAGAGAGCAGTGATGCCCCCCAAAAACAAACAAACAAAAAACAAAACAACAACAACAAAAAAGATTGAAATTATCCAGGAGTTTGTCGTGTGTGCATCCACAATCAATACTTAGGGAAGCAGCTGTCAAGAGACCAAAGGATATATTGCATTTGGTAAATCTGCTGCCTAAGACCTCTTTAGAGTATCGAAAAACGTGGCGGGTATGTTGAGGACTAAGGTATGCCTGACCCAATCCATAGTATTTTTCAATTAATCCAGAAGCATGTGAAAGTGGGATATTGAAAGCCAGCTACAAAAGACCTCTTTAATGTATGCAAAAGCAAAGATGTCATCTTTGTGTATTAAGGTGTGCCTGACCCAGGCCATGTTTTTGTTTTTTAAATCATCTTATCTGCATATAGAAGCTGCATACTGAGTAAGGAAGACCAACAAAGTGATGCCTTTGCATTAGGGTGTTGGCAAAGAATACCGACCAGGCCACAGGGACTGTGGCAATGGGCTCGTGCAGGACCAGGCCGAGTTACGTGTGTTTGTTCTACAGGGTGCCTGCGTTGGAATCGTCTCAGGGCACTGACGGCTCCTGGCCCTCCACACCCAGTGACCTCGGCATCTTTATGTTCTTTCAGGACCGCCAGCGCCCCAGACTTTATAGCTTTTGCACAGGCTGTTCCATCTAGTTAATAATCCTTGATCCATACTCTTGGGTAATTTTCACTTTTTTTTTCTAACCTCCTTTAGTCATTATTTTCTCTGATGGGCTATCTTGAACCATCTTCTCAAATCTAACGTGACCTCTTTCAATACCTTCTACTTCCCTCTTGTCACGTTTCTGGGATTGAAGGTTTAACTGTCTATGGCATCAGACCAAGCTCTGGGAAGCAGGTTTTGTTCATGAATGTTTTTACCATGGTAGCAAAGAGCCTGGAGTTTAGGTGCTACATAATACCTGAGTTATAGTAAACTTGCCAGTGGAAATAATGGAGCTACATAAACGGAACTGATGAAGAGATAATCTAAGTAGTCATCTGTTAGGAGATCGGGAACTTGGGGTCAGAAGGGCAAAAAAGTCGCCAAAAAAGACCTGCGCTGTTATGTTGCTGGCAAAGGCTATCGAAAGCTTCGTGGACTGCCCAAAGAATCAGCAAATATGTCTTGCCAGAAGCACAGCCAGACTGCTGCTTAGAAGCAAGAATGGGGAGACCTTGTCTCCTCGTCCCGGAGTATCCAATCAGGAGGGAGAGACCCAGTCTGGAGGAGGAGCTCATGCTTGACAAAGTAGAGAGGCAATGAGGAGGAGGAGCGACCTTGACAAGGTGACTGCCCCAGAGGGCTCGTCACACGTTAGAGCACTTATGAGGATGGCATGGGCCAGCTGGTGTTTCGTCCTGTTGTTGTACACAGGGTTTGTGAGTCACAACTTACTCACCAGCACTGGCAACAACAACAATGGGAAAGCACTAAGAGCTGAGAGTCTTGGTTTCAGGCCCTGTTCCCCCACTTACTGTTGTGTCTGTCTAGGCTCCGATGGGTCCCTAAGTATTTCCCCAGTCTATTTTCCCATTTGGTGAAAGGAATGCTTTGATTTCACTGACTTCGAAGGGTCTTCGAATTTATAACTGCGCAGTTTGGGTGCCAGGAAAGGGAGCAATCATTGTGCTTTAGAACTATCGAAGGAGACCCATGGCTAAATCTGAGCTGAACTTGAACTATGGGTGAGAGGTGGGTAGCCAGAGAAGAGGCGGAAAGGCATTTCAGATATGGGAAACAACATAAACAAAGGGACAAGCAGAGGCAGGACCAAGCAGGCCAGCGGGTGGTGTGGAAGAGGCAAGGCTATCATATGGTGGAGGCTGTTTGTTAGGGAGGATTGGGAAATGGGCTTCGGTAGCTTGCCTAGGGCCAGGAAGGACTGAAGAGAGACACTCTGGAATCAGTGAAGCTATTTTAGGAGACACGCAAAAGGCAGAAACGAGTTAATGAGGGCCAAGATTAGCGTCACAGCAGTGGGAAAGCAGAGCAGTGGTTGAAGAGGTGTTTTAAAGATAGCATCAGCAAACTGGCGTGGCTGTGCAGTGGAGGGAGGGGATGAGTCAAAGACATCTTCTCCTCAATGTTAAGCCAGAAAGAGTGAATAATTGGGGCTCTAGGCCAGGCTCCAGTGTCTGTGAGAGAGGATGGGGTGCCATAGACAGCTGGTCTATCCACCCAGTCTGCCATTTAATGTTGACGGCTGCCACAGCTTCCTCTCAGCACCCGAAGGCTTTTACTTACAACAGTGAGGCTTGGTTTGCTTTTGAATAATGAAAAAAGAAATGTGCTTTGAAGTTCTTTGAGTTCCTCATCTTCTGTTTTGAAACTTCCAAATTTCATCGTCATTATGGAACACATGCAATCTTTTCCAGTTCCCTCAAAAATAAAGTGACCAGATTTTAAGCGGGACACCATTGATGGGGGTAGGTGGGACTGAGGTGTGGGGGGGTATGTTCTTGATTAAAAATTTGGACTATATGGAGCAACAAAATTTTTCATAGAACGCAAATAGTATTGTAATATATTTATTTAAATTTTAAAATGCCACGGGACGTTGTTAAATTGTTAAAAAGCGGACATTGGGGCTGAGCCCCGGTGGCGTAGTGGTTGAGTGCGGGACTGTGGCCCACTGGCTTGGCGGTTCAAATCCAGCAGCAGCTCTCCAGGAGCAAGGCTGGGCCTCCCACTCCCACCAGAGGGCAGTGATGCACCCCCCCCCCAAAAAAAAAAGCGGACGTCTGGTCACCTTACTTAAAAACGAAGAGTACACTAATAGGGTCAGGTGAAAGTGAGGAACAAGGGGCCTCTGGGTTAGGGGCACTGAGTTCTTGTTAAGGGTGATGATGACAAAGTTTGGAAACAGATTGTGCTTATCAGTGCACAATATGGTGAATGTCATTAATGCCACTGATCTGTACAGGTAAAAATGGTTAAAATAGCAAAATGGTTCTGTGGCAGTCATGTGCTTATGTTAATTTTATGATTGAAATGTAGGGGTGGAGTCTAGCCTGTTAATCTGGAGATAGCCATTGAGTAGCCAATGAGGCCTCTATGTGGGCATGGCTTTCTCCTGAGATGTCTGGGAAATCTCGCGATTTTTCCGTCGTGAAGATGAGAAGCTATCTTCCCCAGATGGCAGCCTCCAAGAAGCTGGAGGAGCTGGCAGAGAGACCACACACAGCTTTGCACTGATGGAGCCAGACCTCTGAAGCTGAGGCGGCCAAATGGAGACCTCTGCCAGCGATGAGTTGCTTCTGCCACCACAGGATGCTGTTGATGGACCCTGTGCCCTGGAAGTGAGGTGCCATGGGGAGACCCCTGTCGGCGCCGGGACTCTGCACCCACTGACCTGTGACTTCGTGAGTCGGAAGGAGACTTTATAGACTGATTTCGGGCATATGGGCTAATATCGGACTTATGACTTTGTACTGGACTGGATTGGGATGCTTTCTTAATGTCCTATTTCTCATATATATATATATATATATATATATATATATACCTATTCCTTATATCCATATGAAATTTGTTCTATGAAATTTGTTCCTCTAGTCTACCCGGACTAACACAGGTTCGTTATGTATATTTTAGCATAATCTTAAAAAGTATATTCAATTACTGCATCCTAAGTTTGTAGATCTGGAAGAATATGAACATTGCTATGTTTTTTAGTGTGCTGAAATTGTTAAAATACTCTTCTACTCCAGGCTTTCTAGAGCCATGGAAACTGGATGAACCCCTGAAAATTTGTCCTGAGATAATTTTAAAACAAAATTATCCCCTGAGGTCTTCTTAAAAGCAAATGATAGTCTAGTTTAACTAGTAAACAGCATTGGTCTTGATATTTATCCCCTTTTAAGAATGATTATATGAAGATATTATAATAATAATTTTTCATTTGTCAAGGGGTCTGAAGGGTATAAGGTAGGAAATAAAGAGGACCTGATGCCAAGCTTTCAGCAGAAAGTAAATGTCTAGAAAAGAATGGTGGCAACATAAGTACAAATATGCTTGATACAATTGATGCAGGGATAGTTTTAAGAGTTGTAGTTGAGCCCCGGTGGCGTAGTGGTTGTTCGCGGGACTGCGGCCCACTGGGATGGAGGTTCAATTCCAGCTCCACAGGAGCAAAGGCTGGGCTCCTACCCCCACCAGAGGGCAATGATGCCCCCAAAAAACAAAGAAAGAGTTGTAAGAGCCCCCAATAAAATGATTTTTTAAAAGAATGTAATCAATGTCTCTGAATTGTACCTATACAAACTGTCAAATTAGTGAATTTATATATTCTCAACAACAAAAATAAATTCCAATTGCCACTCTAAACATTTCTTGATGCAGAAAGGGGAATATGGGTGGTTAACAGAAATAGAAGACTTACTTCTTTCTCTCTCTTTTTTTAAGACTTACTTATTTCAAATAAAATCTTGAAGTAAAAAGTCTAAAACTACTCAAGCATAAACCAAAAAAGCCTGCTGCCATCCAGTCTATTCTGACTCATTGCACCATCATACACAGTTTCTCAGGCAGAAAGCCTCTCTTTCCCCCTCAGAAAAGCTGGTGAATTTGAATTGCCAGATTTGTGGTTAGCAGTCCAGTGCTTTCCCAACAGCATTTGTTGTTTTTCCACATGCGTTAATGATAATGTATTCACTCTTCAACAAAACTCATGTGTCAAAAATTGTGCTATGATGCATAATCAGTAACAAAAGTGAAGTCCCAACTTTCTGGGAACTTACATTCTTGGGGAAGAATAATCTAACAAATATACTAAACTATTATTTAGTCCCAGTCCCAGCAGAAGGCCCTCAACTGGTATTCAGAGAATTTAGTGAAGGACTTTTTAAAGAGGGGTGACCAGGTCAAGGAAATCAATGAAAAATGAGGAGGCACTAGGGGGACTAGCAATGGCAGGAAGCCATTACTATGGGCAATCTGAAGGGGCACAGAATGGAGCCCCAGAGAGAGGTAAAGTCAGGGAGGAGGAACTTCTGGCTAGAACCATAATCATAGAAGAAACATCTTCTCTTTCACCTCTCACCTCACTAGTGTCTTATGCCACAAAGTTGGCAAACCCAATTCATGAAGACGTTAAGAGTTAGCCTCTGGGATCAGTTAACAGGGATAAAGATGGGTCAGAGAATGGAATGGAGGGAAAAGCAACATCCAACTCAACAATGTACTATGATATTTAGATACCCCCCCCAAAGTGTGGCCGTTGCCACTGAGCCGATTCTAACATACAGCCATTCTATGTGTTTCAGAGTAGAATCCTACCTAGCTTCAGAGGATTGTCAGTCTCTGTGACCTTTTTTCTCTATTTTTCTTCTAAGTATCTCTGCGTGGATTTGAACCACCAGCCTTGCCATCCAGAAGTTCCTTGTGACGTCGACCTATAGTGTTAGTAGGTCTCCTCTTCTGACTCATCAAACCACATGTGACAAAGTAGAATGGCCCCGTAGGGTTTTCGGGACTGCTATCTTTATGGTGCAGTGTTTGCGCATTGGACTGTCATTCGAAAGGTCTCAGGTCGCCACTAGCTGCTCTGAGGGGGAGAACTGGGTTCCACTTCCCTGAACAGTCACAGTCGTCGAACTCAAAGAGCAGCTCGGCCCTGTCCTTTAGGGTCGCTGCGAATTGACATCAACTTGATAGCCATCAAGCAACGTGATCGGAGCTTGGCTGGGTTTGGAATCTTTATATTGGACTCTCTGTGGGAATCTTTCTGGAAGTAGATCTCCAGTCTTTTTCTGCAGAGTCACTCGGGGAGATGATAAGCGTTAGGTGAAGGTGAATACGCTCTGGCTCTTAACAACCCTACATGGCGCAGAGTGAGACACTGCCCAGTCCGATGCCATTCTCAAATTGTTGCTTCGCTTGAGCCCGTGGTTACGGCCACCATATCATCATCGCTCCCTCTCACCCAGCATCTTCCACATTTCCTCTGTCTCCCTTCTTTACCAAGCATAATGCCCTTCTCCAGGGACGGGCCCTTCTTGATAACATGTCTAAAGTGTACGAAATGAAGTTTTGCTATTGTAGAACATCCCATTTGTAATATTTTGGGAATGTATATATATATATATATATATATATATATATATCCAAATGAAAATACGTCTGTAGGTATTGAACAAATATTACTCAGGGAACATTTTGAAAATTGTATTAAACTTTTCAGAATTATATCCAAGGTAAACACTACCTTGGGATCTTAATAAAAACTCTTCTGAGAAATGAACTGGCTAAAATCTATTCTATTATCTATCTATCTATAGTGATTTTTAAGAGTATCTGTTAAATATCATCTCTTGTTCAAGCTGTATTCCTTGTGTTTCGATCCAGGGTTTACTGGAGGCAATCTTTCCAAGTTGACAGTTATATTTTTGGCGCATCTCACTATTGTAGGTTTTTTCAAACGTCTTTGTTCTTCCTTCTCCTCCAAGCCACCCAATAACTTTGCATTCTGCTTCTCACCATGTATGATCGAGGCATTTAAGCGATAGTAGTAGAAATTACATGACCAGCCTATTTGCACTCTGAAAGGGTTGTTCCTTGACAGGACACTATTTAATACTCAGAATGAATATTTAGCCATAGATTTCAGCCTTCTTGACACCGAGGGGTAGGAGATCTGGGGGGAGGAAGGGGAGTGTTGATCTTCTGAAACCCTGCTGTTGTGGTCACGCTTTGTTGCCCCAGAGACCTTCGGCTCATATTTGA
>PVJH01030177.1:0-25073 GCA_004026705.1 Nesogale talazaci
GTTCCTATGGCATCTAAATTGTTATGAGCAAAGGAAAAGAAGCAAAACTTCAACATTCTTTGATACATAGAAGAAAACATCGATACCAGAACCAAAAATGAAAGCAAAGAAGAAAGGAAAGTGATAGCTCCATCTTATGAATATCTATGTCATAAATTTAAATAAAATATGAACAAATAATATTCAGCAGAATATTAAAAGAATAATAAGCCATGACTAAGTGGCATTTTATTCAGAAGTTCAGGAATAATTTAACATCAGGAAAAACTATTAATATAATTTATGATATTAATAAATCAAAATGGAAGAATTATATGATCCTCTTCATAGTTTCTGAAAATGTACTCAATAATATTTAATATCCATTCTTCATAATAGGTCTATAAATAAAATAAGAATCAATAGATATGTTTTATCATGTTAAAGAAGACTCTATCTATGGATCGTGTTAAGTAAAATTGCTCACTGGAAGGGGACCTATAAAATGAGGAACAAAACATAGATGTCCCTTGTTATTTAACATTGCTCCTTGTTAGTGAAATTAGATAAAACGAAGTTACCAAAGGAATAAGCTTTGGGAAAAAAGGGTAAAATCTTATTATTTCTAAGTGATATAATTATATGCATGAACGATGCAAGGGAATCATCTGAACGACTATGTAAATCACTGAGAGAATTCAGTAAGAGAGGGTACAAAATTACAGAGTGTGTTAGTCCGGGTAGACTAGAGGAATAAATTTCATAGACATGCATATGGATATAAAGAAAGGGTTTATATACAAAAGGAATGGAACGCTGAGAAAGCATCCTAATCCAGTTCAGTTCAAAGTCATAAGTCCGATATTCATCCATATGCCCAAAACCAGTCTACAATGTCTCCTTCTGACTCATGAAGTCACAGGTCAGTGGGTACAGAATCCTGGTGCCGGCAGGGGTCTCCCCATAGCTCCTTGCTTCCAGGCCTCAGGGTTCATCAACAGCATCCAGTGGTGGCAGAAGCAACTCATCGCTGGCAGGGGTCTCCACGTGGCCTCTCCAGAGGGGCCTCCCCTTAGTTCCTCGCTTCCAGGGCTCAGGGTCCATCAACAGCATTCCATAGTGGCAGAAGCAACTCATCGCTGGCAGGCTCCCCTCAAGGTCTCTCTAGCTTCAGAGGTCTGATTCCATCAGGGCAAGGTCGTGTGGTTTCTTCTCCAGTTTCTGCGGCAGCTCAGACACTGTCATCTTGTCTGTAATTCCTCGTATCTGAGACTAACTCCCAACAACTCATTGGCTACTCAATGGCTATCACCAGACTAACAGGCTAGACTCCACCCCTACATCTTAATCATGAAATTGACATAAGCACATGACTGCCACACATAGGAATAATAATTTTTTCCCTCTTTGTTCATTCCCTTGGAGACTCACTACTGACAAGGCTGACTCTCTGTGAAACATCCCTGAAAAGTCACATGAACCTACCCTAATGCAGCCTTGAGTGCTGAAGAAGCTCCGTGGGGTCCCCTGTCAGTGCTGAGATGCTTACACAGCCATTGGATCCACAAGACTTCCCACCCATTGGCCTAAGATCTTTCTGCATTCGGTGTTATTGCATGTGTTTCCAGAGTCAGAAGAGGACATTATAGGTTGGTATCAGACTTATGGGCTAATTATGGACTTGAGGACATGAACTGGACTGGGCTGGGATGTTTTCGCCGTATTCAACTACTCTTATATATAAAGTTCTTTCTTATAAACAAAACTAAATAAATATCCTTCATAGATAGATGGATAGCAAGAAAGATTGTGAAATCCAACCTCAAGTAGAAAATCCAATATTCAGCAATATTGTGTGATTGTTAGGTTTTATGCCTACTTGGGTGATCAAGGGTTATTCCATAGTATGATCTAAAGTAGTGTGATCAACTCCGGGATGGAATCTTTAGTGAATCAGCCAAACAATTTATCTGACTGGTCACAGTTTTGATACAATTAAGATTCATTCGATGTGTGGCCTACTGCTAACATAGATTGATAATGTGCAAAAACGAGTTCTTTTCTCCTGATTTGGATCCTGCATATGGTTTGTTGACCTCCTATGATATAGCCTGCATCCCAGGAATTATTCGCAGACTGCAGATCTTGGATTCATTCAGTGTGCCATCGGGCAGTCTGTGTCTTCCTGCTTTATCTTCCTGCTTCCTGCTCATCACTCCCTGCAGTTATGGAAGTCAGAAGTCTTCAGAGGACATCTGTCACAGGAACTTGAGCCAAATTGGGTTTAGCCAGTTCCACAATTGTGAGTCATTTCTTTCTATATACATACACATACAAGAGTCATTGTTTTGCTTCTCTAGAAGGGCTAGTCTAGCACACTGTTGGATATTTCCGTAATTATGGAAATGCATTTCAGAAGTCCATTTTCCAAGTTAGTTATCATTTCACTATACAGTCTTTCCTCTATGAAAACTTCTAGGATTTTCTGTTGGATTTTTATATTCTCGATATTGTTATTATGTGATTAGAAGTGCATTAATATCTATTCTCAGCCTTTAGTAAACTACTTTCATTTGAGACTTCCTGTTTCTTTAAAATTAGAGAATCGATACCACTTTCTATTTAAATATTGTCTATTTTTTACTCCTTGACTTCATATATATAGTATATATATATAAAATTTCTTAGTCGCTCATGCATGTATTCAATCTCTTTGTTTAATTTTGGAATTCTAAGTGGACTTCTTAGATCCAGCTCATAATCCAATACTTTATTTTTGGCTATGATTCAACTGGTCTTTGGAGAATTTATATATATGTATATATATAAAACATTATAATTATTGTTAAAAATGGAATTAAAATATAATGAAAATTTCCCATAAATTTTAAGACTCCAAGTATGTATTGTAGTTGAAATGCATTATGGATTAATTTTTTAAAATTCTATTTTCAATAACATTGTAAGGTATTTGAGTTGTTAGATGTCAATGAGTAAATTCCAACTCATAACCGCTCAGTGTTCCTATGGCTGGAATGGCATCCTGCTGTGTATAAAAGGAACCTTTTGGAAAACCAGTAGGGGAGATTTCATTATCAACAAGAGTGAAAGGGAGCTTGTCCTCTGAACTGGAGAACACTGAACCCAGAAATCAGCTATGGAGAGAGATAGGTAGAAACTCAATATCAGTAACTAAAACCAGGCCAGGGGCTTACTGTGGAACTATCAGTCACTTATATGTAAATGCAGGGTAAAGTTGAAGACAATTGAAACAAGTCTATAAGGGTCAAAATAGGATCCTTGAGTATATATCACCTGAATTTTAAGAACATCTCAAGAACAGATTTGATTCATTGAACAATAATGGAAGATGACATCAAGGACATCATTCATAAAGAAAACAAAAAGTCACTAAAAGGAGAGAAAGAAAACATCAGAATGGCTGTTGGAAGACTGAAACTTGCTCTTCTTAGAATACCGAAAGCAAAAGAAAGAAATATTGAAGTCATAGAGCTGAAAAGAACATTTCAAGGGGCAGCTTGAGAAGCAAAGCAATATATAAAGATACAATGTGCAAGGAATTAGAGTTACAAAACCAGAGGAAGAAGACACAGCATAATTTTAACTGAAAGAACTCAAGGAAATACTCAAGTCTTGAGTTGCAATATTGAAAAATTCTATGGACAACATAGTGAAAGATACAATAGCATCAAAAGAAGATGGGAAGAATGCACAGAGTCACTGTACAAATAAGAACTAGTCAATTTTCCACCTTTCCAGGAGGTTGCATTTGAGCAAGGACCAATGGTACTGAAGGAAGAAGTTCAAGTTGAGCTGAAAGCATTAACCCAAAACAAGGCTTCAGAAATTGACAGGCTACCCTTTGAAATCCTTCGACAAGTTGATGACACACTGGAGGCACTCAGCTATGCCAAGAAGTTTGGAGGAAAGCTACTTGGCCAATGATACTCAAAGATGAAGCTCAATTTCAAAAGGTGGCACTGCAAACAGTCACCGAAAACTGCAGTCGTTCATTGTCTGGGAGCTACCAGAGCTTTAGGTTGAAGAGGCTATGGAACAAAGGACTGCTTTGCTGAGGTTTGGTAAATTTTGACGAGAAGTAGAGAATACCATAAAGATGTTTAGTTGTGTTGTACTGAGTATGCGCAGGCATTTGATTGTGTGGACCATAACAAATTATGGATAACCTTGAGAAGAA
Source organism: Nesogale talazaci (assembly GCA_004026705.1). Taxonomy (NCBI): domain Eukaryota; kingdom Metazoa; phylum Chordata; class Mammalia; order Afrosoricida; family Tenrecidae; genus Nesogale; species Nesogale talazaci. Next base: position 4,199 of record PVJH01030177.1, read on the forward strand.
TGAGAAGCCCAGAACACTCCCTTGCTCTCATGCTGGCTCTGTACATTGCTCAAGAGGCAGTTGTGCAAGCAGAACAAGAGAACACTTCATGGTTTAAAATTAGGAAAGATGTGTATCAGGTTGTTCTCTCACCATACTTGTTCATGGAAGCAGCAAACAAGAGATCAAAAGAGACTTGGATTAAGTAAATCTCTTTAACATGTTGAAAAGCAGGGATATTACTTTGAGGACAAAGCAACATGATCCAAGCCATCCAGTTATCTTTCAATCACCTCATTTGGGCATCAAATAAAGGAGACCATAAGAAAGATCTCTGCATTTGAATTACGGTCCTGTTAAAGAACTCTGAAAGTACCCTGAATTGCCAGAAAAATAAACAATTCTGTCATAAGAAGTACAGCCAGGATGCTCTTTAGAGGCAAGGATGATAAGACTTGATCTTTCAAGGGCGAGAGGGGAGAAGGGAAGGAAAGAAGAGGGAAAGCTGATGCCAAGCTGATACCAAATAAAAAATGTTTAGAAAATAATGATGGCAACACATGCACAAATATGCTTGATATAATAAATGTATGGTTTGTTATAAGACCTGTAAGAGCCAGGCCTTATTTAAAAAATGAGAAATAATAAAAGTGAGAGGAAGCAGAAAGAAATTCAAGACAGAAAAAAAAGACTTGATCTCACTTACTTTGGACATATTCTCAGGAGACCGTTCCCGGGAGAAGGACATCATGCTTGGTATAGTGGAAAGGCAGCGAAAAAGAGGAAGGTCTTTGACAATATGGATCAGCACAATGGGGCAATGATGGTGTATTAGTCTGGGTACATTAGAAAAACAAATCCACAGAGAGAGTTATCTTTAAAGGGTAAGTTAACATTAAGGAAGCATCCCACCCAGTGCTGTCCAAGTCCCTAAGTCCAACATTACCCCATATGTCCTATGCTGATCTACAAAGTCCTCAATCTCACAACACACACACTGCAGGAGACTGTGTGCAGGAAGAAAGCTGAATCAGTAAAGGTGTAAGCATCTTAATGCTGGCAGGGGTCTCCCAATGGTTGCTGCAGCACCCAAGGCAGCATCAGGGTAGTTCCATGTGGCTTCTGCTCAGGAATATCTTAAGGAAGTGACCCTTGCCAGCTGAAGCAGAGAACTGACTAAGGCATCTACAGCCTGGTTCCACCATCATTGAATAAGAGACCTGAGAACCAGAAAGACCAGGCTCACTGAGCCATTTATTTCTCCATCCTTCAAGTAATCCCACATGAGTTTATTGGCCAGGTTGGCACAGTAAACTTAACTGTGTCAGATGGGTTCCAGCACAAGAACCACTGGGAGGATGGCACGGGGGGCAGTGTGGCGGCAGTGTTTCCTTCTGCTGTCCCTAGGGCTGCTGGGAGTAGGCACGGGCTGGACAGCACCCAACAGCCACTACCACGATCGCGCCCATTGCAACTGTCTCTACTACTTATTACAACGATGCTTTGAATCAAGTGGGTTCATCGCCAAAGGCTATGAACATGTGCTATTATTTGCAATGCTGTGGGTGTTTTGAAAGTTGCAGATGTTGTCAAAATATCAGGTGGTCTAGTTAGAATCTTGTCTTTAGTAGGACTTTTGAATCAATATCAATAACTTTTATTGAGAAGGAAATAGTAATTAAAGGACAAAAGAAAAATTTTAAAAGATTTCTACCTCGTTACTCATAGTGTTATAAAAGAATCTCGAAAGATTTTTGCAAATCAATTTTGTTAGCAATCAAGAAATACTATATTTAAGAAATTCACAACTATGCTTACCATGTTATTATCCAGTTAAGATTGATAATAAGCTTTACTAAAGCTTTTCAGTGGTGTCTGGGGATGGGGTGACACCAGCCCAAGTCATGCCATGACCTCAGGCCTCACTGCATGGACGACACCAGCCCAAGTCATAGCATGACCTTCAGGCCTCACGTTGTCATCTTCTCCTCTTCCATCAACAAAACAAATCAAAAGGAACTGTAGGCTCATTTTCCCGTTTTTTGAAAACTAACTAAAGCAATGGATTTTATTTCAGACTCTCTACACAAAAATCACAGAATCTATTTTCCTCTGCCTGGGCTCCACTTTTCAACAAAAACAGTTGCTCTAACCATGGTAATCAGTTATTTTTACTAGCAATAAAGCAAAAATATCACAGTTTTGAGCTTATTTTTTTTTAAAAGAGGCACAATTTAAAAACCTTCAGAAAGCTGATGCCTGGAGCTAGGTGGTATAATGACCTCTCCTTTCAAATGAACATTAGACTCAGATTGTATTTCCAAGTGAAAAGGCTGCTGGGTTAGAGAAAGTGACCTTTGTATGAGTGACTACTTGTTACCCTGTCAGCCACAGTGCTGCCTGCCATTAGAAAGAACTACCAAGTAATAAACTATTTACAGCCTGCACTTATCTATCCCCTAAAGGGCACTTTCTGAGGAGGAAAAAGAGGCAATTGATTTTCTCTATCCAATAGCCATCATCTTATACTTAGGTCATCTAACTGCTAGCACCGCTAATGTTCAATTCTCATGGTGCCTTATATAACAAGAGCTGTTGGGTGTGGGTTTTTTTGACAAGTTTTTAAAAATCTAACATTTCTGTGCAACATAAAACAGTAACGAGATCGGTAGACAAACTCATCATGGAGACAAGAAAGAGAGAAAGAGGTTTTCCTGTACTAAAAGGTTTCATTTTCATTATAAAAATCATGTACATATCTTCCCTTCACCCTTCCCACCACTGTAATTTTGATAAATTAAGAAAAATTCTGAACACTGAAATGTGCTTATGTAATGTCTTTTAAAAATAAATTCATCCAACCCCTCCAAATCCTGTTTTTTGCATGTGAAAAATAAGGACATTATTAGAAACTTTATTATTTATTATTAGAAACTTGCAGAGATTTTTATTGTTAGCATTTGTGGAACAAACTTATAGACAGGAAGCCAACAGGATAACTTTAAAACACCAGAAATTACAGGTCAGTTTTGTCAGTACCGTATACACTCCACTTGTGTATAGACTGAGGTTTCAGCATATTTTAAATACAGTTTGAGTGATAAAATTAGGGTCCTTGGCTGATATTCGGGTCGGCTTATACTCTGGCTTATACTTGAGTACATACAGTAAGCTTATTTTTGATTGATTGATTTTTGAAGGTCTCTTTTTTTTTTTTTACCAGCCTTAGGGCAGGGTGGGCAATGGAGGAAATCTCTAGAAATCTCTGAGACAGCCCTCTCTTCAGGTATCCAATCCTGGCTGGAGAGAGAAAAGCAGCTGCTGTGGAGTCAGTTGCAACCTGGTAGCCTCACAGTAGAAACACAAAAGAAAGAGAGTCCAGGAGTGATAGGAATATCTATCCACCAAAAGACCCCAGGCTCGATTCTACTCAGAGGCATCTCAGAAGAAAGATCTGGTATCCTGCTTCTGAAAGACTATAATCTTAGGGAGCAGAGCTCTCCTCTGAAACACATGGGGGCGAAGCATGAATTGGAATGAACGCGACAGCTAGCAGTGGTGCTGGTAGGGCTTCACTGTGTGGAGGGGACAATAACAGGCCAGGGCTACTGAGAAGTTTCGCCCTCACATGGTAGGAAGAGCACTCAGATAAGGTCAGACCTCCTGGAAGATGTGAGATAGATAGCAGATCCGTCAAGAATGGTGAATATGACTTTTGAGAGAGGCAGAAAGAAAATTTCCCACATTGGTTGAAAAGATTGACTTTTGGGAACCATGGAAGATGAGCCCAAAGAAGGAACTATGGACTTGCAATAGAAGCTAAGTTTTTGGGGAAATTTGTTTTATCCTGAGCCCTTGGAGCAGTACACCTTTGGAGCTGCGCTAGGCAACTCACTTGATGGGTAAAGAAGATAGAACTTCTGTTTATGTTTGTGTTTCACCCTAAAAGATCCTTATTTTATTTCTTTTTATAATGTACATAATATATTGATGTACATGGATAGAGCATAAATATATATATATTTATTAAGAATTCACTATTTTTTTTATCCCTGATATAAAAGAATGGTCAAAGATATTTGGAGATAGTTATTTTATAGAATTGTCATTATCTTAATAATAGTTGCTATTTAGCAAGCACTTGGCATTTCCTAAACCCAAAAACCTACTTCCATCAATCAAGCCCTATTCTTCTCAACCCTATCAAACAGAATAGAACTGCCCTTTCGGGTTTCTGAGGCTGTAAATTTTTTACAGGAGTAGAAAGCCTCATTTCTCCCAAATAGTGGCTAGTGGTTTTTGAACTGTTGTCCTTGAAGTTAGCAGCTCAACTAGTAACCACTATGCCACCATGGCTCCTTTAGTATGTGCCAAGGACTGTAGTATACTTCATGTAGCAGTATGATTTATCATTAGAGTAAACTCCAGCTAGTGTATGTGATCCACTTTGTCGACTCTGAAGTTCAGACATATAAAATAACTTGTCCAAGGTCACTCAGTACCCGGGAGAGAACCAGGTGCAAAACCTAAACTACCAGCTCTAGCGGCGATGGAATACGTTTTCATTCATAAGGGTGAGTAAAGTTCTTTGTTGTGAGATTTTCCCTGGTGTATGTATGCCTCTTGAACTTTTCTCCTCTCATTGGTAAAGCAAAGATGAACTGTTTGAATAATAATTGCTTACTCTCAGAGATCACGTAGCAGGAGGATTTCAGAAATGCAGAAAGTTATAGTTCTGTAGCAGTACATAGTGTCCTGTCATTAGACCAATTCCTACCATTAGCAATATCACTAGCAAATAAGCCTGCCAATGTGTTAACTAGTCTTCTAGATATATAGAACATTTTTGATAAAGTGTCCCTTTTTCTGCAAAAGGTGATCAGCTATATACTCCATATTCTTAGCATCCAAGAGAGGTTACCATCTATATAAACTTAAAGGCATATGTGTCCATATCCTCTTTTGTTAGGATTAATGTTATGTGGAACTGAAAACCATTTAAAATGAAGAAGCCAGAAGAGCAAAACAAAACCCACTGCCATTGAGTCGAATCTATCTTAGATTGATTTAAAAGTCAGCGTAGAACTGCTCCATAGAGCTTCTGGGCTATACAGATGGCCTCATTTTTCTTCCTCAGAACAGCTGGGGGACCCCAACCACTGCCCTTAAGGTTAGTAGTCCAATGCTCAACCCACTGCACCACCAGGGATCTTTGTGAAGAAGCCAAAAATGCCAAATTCTTGAGTTGCTATGACTCTGGCTATGGCAATAAGTTTGGGATTTTTTTTGTTCATTTATTTTCCACTATTGCAGAATTTTCTATAGGTCAAGCAATTGACTATTCCACTTCCTTGAACTTCCCAGGTTCACATTTCCAATGATGGCTTCATGTTGGGTGCAATTGGGACTTCATGTGGGGCATCTCACCAACTCAAGGATGGGGAAACATCAACTCCCACCACTGTATACACAATTGTTAGGGAAACCAGCCCCTCACAACTAATCACTGGTTCAGTAAGCACAATTGTATGGTTCTGATATATAGAGAGCATAGTAAAGTCACAGAGAATAATAGAGATAGGAGAGAGAGTAAAATGAAGCAGTCAGACACATTGCATGGTAACATGCTCATCCTCTAGGCAGCCATGATCCCACCAGCCAGCTTCTCACACACCACAGGCAGAGAGGGCAGGAAGAATCTCTTTATCTCTAGTCAAGGCCCTTATATACTTAGGGGCATGATTACAGGAAACCACACACATCGCAGGAAGGAGATGTACAATAAGCATAGATATGAGTGAAAGGAAGGGGATGAGCTAGGAGTGCAGAGGTAATAGTAAGAGGAGGGACTAGCGACAGACATGTCACAAGATTGGCAGACTGTAGATTCAGTATGGCAGCCCAACCTTGGAGGGCTTGACCTCCCAGGGCTCTCCTTTAGGGAAACAATCTACTATCCTTATCAGAAGGGAGTGGGCCCTACTTCGGGTGGGACAGACTTCCCCCACCTCAAGATGGTTGACAACCCCAAGGAAAAATAACCTCTGACCTGCTTTTATTGACCTCCCAATGTATAGTCATTTACCATGTGTAGCAAGAAGCTATGTTTTGCATGTATTTGGGGGAGACAACTGGAAGAAATCTTTCTGTATCCTCCACACACTCACACTTGTGAGCACCAGCACATTTTTTTTTGGGGGGGGGCATCATTGCCCTCTGGTGGAAGTAGGAGGCCCAGCCTTGCTCCTGGAGAGCTACTGCTGGATTTGAACCACCAGCCCAGTGGGCCACAGTCCTGCACACAACCACTATGCCACCGGCGCGCAGCCCCAGCACATTGTAATACACGAAATATCTATTACCTATTTGATCATAAGAGTTTGTGACCTAAGGATTATAAAACAGAATTTCTTCAATAGTGAAATGTATTAGAGGACAAGTCCTGTGCAAAACATTTAGAGCTCCCAACCCTTGTAATAATTCTTTTGGAATCACTGAATGTATTCGGGTGGGTGCTCTAGAGAAGCAATATCAGTGATGCTGATATGTGTCTGTATATATTGTTGCTTGTCATGTGTGATATGTTTTCATGTCAATTTGGCTGGGCAAGAATTTTCCCAGGTGGTCTAACAAAATGTAGTCAACACATTTTGATAGGATCTTCTGCGAAGCAGCCAAACAGTATGGGAGAATAGAGTGGAGTTAGAGTTAGGTTGAGGTTGAGTATCACAAGTTGATTTAAATTCATAGTGACCTTGTGCACAATGGAATCAAACACCACCTGGTCTTGTACCCAGCTCAATTTTTTCTTTATATTTGATGCCATTATTGTAGCTACTTGTCAGTTCATCTTACCAAGAGTCTTGTTCTTTTTTTCTGCCCCTCCATCTTACCAAGGATGATGAACTTTTCCAGGGACAGGTCTCTTCTGATAACATGAATAAAGCATGTGAGATGAAGGCCTGGCATCTTTGCTTCTAAGGAGCCCTCTGGCTGTATTTCTTCCAAGACTTGTTTGTTCCTCGGACGGTCCATGGTAATTCAGTATCATTTGCCAGCACCATACTTCAAATGCATTGATTGTTCTTCTGTCTCTCTTATTCAGTGTCCAACTTTCACATGTATATGAGACAATTGAAAATAGCATAGCTTGGGTCAAATGTGCCTTAGTCTTCATAGTAGCCTTCTTGCTTTTCAATACTTAAAGAGGTCATGAGCACAACATTTACCCAATGTAGGCATTGTTCAGTCTTTTGATTGTTGCTTCCACGATCATTGATTGAGGATCCAAGCAAGAAAAAAAATCCTTGACCACTTCAATATTTAATCCACTTATCATGAAATTTTCTATTGTTTCATTGTAGTTCATACTGAAACCTGCAACCCTTGATCTTCACCAGCAAGTACTTCAAGTCCTCCTCACTTTTAGCAAGCAAGGCGGTGTTATCTGCATATTGCAGGTTGTTAATAAGCTTTCCTCCAACCTAATACCATGGTCTTCTTCATATAATCCAGTTTCTCTGATTATTTGTGCTGAATACAGACTGAATAAATACAGTGAGACGATAGATTCCTGACACACACTTTTCTTGCCTTTTGACCATGCAGTGTTCCTCTGTTCTGTCCACACAACTGCCTATTGATCAGTACATAAGTTCTATATGAACATGATGAAGTGTTCTGGAATTCCTATTCCTCTCAAGGCTATCCATCGTTGTTACAGTCTACACAGTCTAAAGCCTTTGTATGGTCAATCAAACACAAGTAAATATCTTTCTGGTATTCTCTTTCAGCCAAGGTCCATCTGCTATCAGAAATCATATGAAGAAATGGCTCACACAGTTTAGAAATAGCTAAGTCTAGTGTGATTCAGGTCTGTGGGTCATATAGTAAGCCAGAAACCTCTCCTGACCCATGTAATGGCAGAGGCCAATGACACAGGAAGCAGGAAGACCTTAGGCTGGTGGACACAGAGTCCACTGAACCTAAGGTCAGCAGTCTGCTGATGTCTCCTGTGGTTGGCAGGTAATATAATAGCAGGTCAATAAACCATATGTAGGATCCAGCTTCATAGAAGAAGTAAGCTAACTTCCCCATGGTGTCTATATATATTGAGTAGTACATGCCCCAAATGAAGCCTCATTTGTATCAAGATTGTTTCATTTATTGTGGATATGTTATCAGGAGAAACCAATGCCTGGAGAGGACATCATGCTTGGTAAAGTAAAAGGGCAGCAAAAAAAAAAAAAAAAAGGAGACCCTTGATAAGATGGATTGTTGGCTGTAGCAACAGACTCAAACATAACAATTGTGAATGTGGAAAGGACTGGGAAATGTTTAATTTTGTTGCACATAAGGAGGTCACAATATGTCAGAACCAACTTGAAGGTCCTTATCCCCAATTTAACTGGAATTCCACCCTATTCTCCCATAACTGCTTGGCTGCTTCACAGAAGACCCCATCATGAAGTTAACCACACATTTTTAGACTCTATCATGGGAGAATCCTGGGCAATAAAAACCTACCACATCTGACAAACACAAAATCATGTAGAGTGTGTTCATGTATTGAAACAAAATCATGAATATACCAGGATATATTTAAGAATTCATGAATATATAAAATACATGGAAAAAAAAACAAAAAAATATTTATAGAGATTAGCGAAAGGCGACTCAAATGGGTAGACTTGTGAGGCTTGGGTTTAGTTGTCCCTCTTCATGCTGCTTCCTGTACTTCCTCTCACTCAAATGTGAGGCAGTAAAGGAAAATGTTCCAGGTAGAGAGATACATCTAAAGGATAGGGGGAAAAACATGAAGTGGGTCAGGGGGATTGAAAATCATTTGCTGTGTCAGGATTCATGGAGGCAGGAAGGCCCAAAAATAGCAGCCAGGAGAGGAAGTGAAAAATAGGGCTAAATAGATTAGATTTAGTTTGAAAGATGTTGGAGAAGGTAGCTGATCATTTTTCACTGCTTTATGGTGTTTAGAATTATTAAAGGCTCTCCAACAGGTTCAAAGAACAGGGTCTCCAAATTTATCCAGAAACAGAAGCACATTCTCAGACAGAGGTCAAATGGTTTCAAAGTGCCTACTTGAACATCAGCTACACAGCCACTGGTTTCATGTCCATTCCCAGGTGGGAATCTGGATGCTTTCTCTGACATTCTCAACAATTTCCATGGGGAATACATAAGTACCCTCTGCTGTGGATTGAACGCTATACCACAAAATGTGTCAAATTGGCTAGACCCTAGTTCTTAGTATTATAGAAGTACTCTGTATTTTATGATTTGATATAATCATCAGTTGGGCTGTACATCCTAATCACAATAATGTTCATGAGACTGAATTGCATATAGTTCAGTGAGTGAGGCTGAATATAATGTATAAGATTACATTGTTTCTTGAATCAATTTCCTTTGAGATATAAAAGAGATGAAACAAATGAGCCCTCAATAAGATGGATTACCACCATGGCTGCAGAGATGGACCCAAACATAACAGTTGTGAGGATGGTCCAGGACCAGGCAGTGCTTGTTTGTTCATTCTTGCCTTTCTGTTGTATGTACAGCCACTGTAGTAGATATATAATTGTCTATTTGAGGATTAAGAGTGTAGGGGGGGAGTCTAGTTTGTCTATCAGATCATAGCCAATGAGGCTTGTTTGAGGGTATGGCCTTTTCCTGAGAATTCGGGGAAACCTCGCACTTCCTTCATGGCAGCAGGAGACACTGTCTCTCTCAACTCACTTCCTTGGAGACTCTGTACTGACAAGGCTGACGTCCCTGAGAGACATAGCAGCTGACAAGACGCATAGACCCACCCTGATGCAGCCCTGGGAACTGCGGTAGCCACATGGAGACCCCTGCTGAGGCGCTGAGATGCTTATAACCCCACTGGATCCAAAGACTTTCTACTTACTGACTTGTGATCGTCCTGCATTTGGCACCATTGCATGTGTTTCGTGAGTCTGAAGAGGACTTTCTAGATTACTGTCAGACATCTTGGGCTAATATCAGATTTATAAACTTGATCTGGATTGGGCTGGGCTGTTTTCTCAATGTTCAATGGCTCTTTTATATAAGCCTCTCTTTTATATACATATGTGGGTTGGTCTACCCAGACTCACGCAGCCACTCGGAGTTCAAATGTACTTCATGGCACCTAACAGCAAGAACAATGACAACCAATGAGAGCAGAGATCAGAGGGACCCCCCCATCCCCCAGAACAACAGCAACACAACTCATTGCCATCGACGCAGGGCTTGCTCATAGTGATTCCCTGTGCATCTCCCAAACTGCAACTGTTTATGGGATTACAGCCCAGTCTTCCTCCCATGGGGCGAGCCAGGATTGGAACATGCATTTTGGCCCTGGGTCCCTGGTCCTGTGACCTTTCTAGATCCAAGGGATGAATAATGCCAAGATGCCAGGGGGGGATTTTCAGCCAGAAGTGGTACTTTAGATCAGATTTTTAGTCCTGGTGGCCTAGTGGTTAAGCATTGGCCTGATAACCACAAGGTCAGCAGTTCAAAACCAGCAGCCACACCATGAGAGAAAGAAGAGGCTTGCTACTCTGGTAGAGTTACAGTCTTAGAAACCCATAAAACCACTTCTAGTCTGCCCTACAGGATCACTAGGGGTGAGAATCGACTCAAGGGCAGGAAGTTTGATTTTCAGAAATGGTGAGAAAATAAATTTGTTTGTTCAAGCCGAAAGATAAAGGATTATGAGACCTTTCCATGAACTTTTTGAAGCTCCTTGTTTTAGAAACAAAAATATTAATTTTGTAACTAAAATAAAAAGAAGAAAAGAGGCAGCACTCGTCTATTTTGCTGGGAGTGTGGGAGTCAGGACGTGCCTCATGGCATATCTTGATGGACTACTTACCTGTCTGGCTTGGGCAAAACAGTATTGACAACACTTTTCCCGTTCACATTCATTGCAGCAAAGTGGAATCTTGCTGTCGTTGGGCATGCGCGGTGAGAGGTGAGACAAAGCCACAGAAAGGAGGTAGACCTTATTTAGGAGTTGTCATGGGGAGGGTTGTTGTGTCAACATGGCCAAAGAAAGTAGGTAGGTTTTCTGAGACAACATGGCCAATGAACACATGTGAGATCAATTGGAGGGCAGAGATATAAATGGCTTGGCAAGCCTTGCCTTTGTCCCTTGCTCTTGCATCTTCGGACCAGCCAGCTGCCTTGTTTGTCCTGTGCCTTGATCTGCCAGCTAATCCGTGGACTGTCTCACTGTGAGTTATGGTTCCTTCAAGCCCTGCTTCACCGCACTACTGGAATATACATCTCTTGATTGGGGACTGTCCGATCCTGTCATCTCGCTGATTGTTGGTGACCTGCCTTGCTGTTGGGTGCTTGTGGCCCCATCGCCTGACTTGCTCTACAGGGGACTACTCAGTGGACCTCAAGAGTGAAAAGATCGCCCATGTACTAGCTGTCTCACTTGGACTGAGCCATTTGTACTGCTTTATAGATTACTTAACTGTTTATTTCTTATGTTAAATATCTTTCTATCTACATAAAGAGAGAGAGAGAGAGAGAGAGAGAATTATTAGTGTCCTGGTTTTGTTTCTCTAGAGAACCCTGTCTAACACAGGAATGAAAAATAAAAGACTTTATTGAAGTAGGGAAGAACTTTTGGGAGGGAAAGGGAGAGCACAGAAAGGGAAGCGGGCCTTGCTTCCCGGCAATGCTGCAACCCACTAATAGGTTATGGAAGCCCACCTGGCAGAGAGGAAATGGGACATCCACAGGGCTTGAGCCAAGGATGTATGTATTGATAAGAGAAATGAGGCTTTCTGATGTTGCAGTTGCAGAATCTAAGTCAGGATATGGTTTATGAGTACATCTTGTCTGTCACAGATCTGCTTCCTCAAACACTGAGGGAAGCCCAGACCCTGCCCGGAAGAGATATGCACAGTGAAGGGGCTATCCCCGTCAGGGAGATAAGCTCTGTGAAATGCCCGAGGCAGGGGTGACAGAGTTCAGCAGGTTGCTCATCTCCTGCTTGTGAGGCCAGTGCAAGGGCTGAAGCTCTGTGAGAAGGCTGTCTGGTCTGGACCCTGCCCAAACACAAAGTTGGCTCATTTATTGATAAGAGTCAGGCAAAGTTTTTTTTTTTTTCAAAATATTTTCTAAGTGTGCTCATTGTAAAATCAATTTAAAAATAGTGCCTACTCACAGCAGTTTGATGGGATTCAATAAAACCTTACGTTGATATGCTTAACCCAGTATCTTTGGAGCATTCAGTACATAATAACTATGATAAGAACCCTGAGTAATGAAAATGACTCAACATTTGACTGAAATTTTGGAGGTTCATGTCCCCCCAGAGATTATTAGAAGAAAAGTCTGGCAGAAATTCCAGTGAGCACTAGTCTTTCTGTTCCCCACAGGGTTATGAGGAGTTGGCGGCAATGGCTATTAAATTTAATTTTTTACCTAATTTGAAAGTCTCCTGATTGTTCCACGTTGCTGATGGGGAGTGTCTTTGTTGCTTATCTGATTGATGCTGTACATCACAGGTTGGCCATCTGGAAGTTCTGCCCAAGTGGACAGGATTTGTCTGCAGGCTGGCTTCATGGCAGGGCATGGATGCAGCTGGCTGAAGTCGTGGCAGCCTTCCAAATAGCAAAATGATTAACGGATGCAGGCACTTACTCTAGTAACCCACTTTCTCTTCAGGCAATTTACCCAGTTCTTATGAGAAAAACAAAAGACAAAAGAAAAACACACTCGAGGCCAGCAATGCATCCCCACTCACTGTGACCATATAGGACAGAGTAGAATGCCCCTCTGTGAGCTTCCACAGCTGTGAATCTTGGTGAAATTATAACATCTCTTCATTCTCTTTTAGATTGACTGGTGGTTTCAAACTGCTGACCTTGTGGTTAGCAGCCTAACTCATAACCCACTACACCACCAGGGTGCGTTTTAAGGAAAAGGCCTCATTTTTGACTTGGGAATAAAATAAAATCTCTGTGGCCTGGACAGAACTGGAGGAGAGACCTGTTTACTGGAGCTACTTATGTTCTTTGTTGTCCCCTTTTGCACCTATGCCTCCTGATAGTTCATGTTTCTCTAGGATGAATAGCAATTCTCTTACTTACATGTCTTGCATAGAGGCACCCTGTCCTTGCCCTGTTTAACTGTCAACAAGTCTTGATCTCATTTCATATCCTAAAATTTCACAAAAATCTCTCTCCCACTGATGGAGTATAGATATGTTATGACTATTACATCACTAGTGAGGAAGTTGAGATAGATACCATTTTAAATACATATTGTCTTAATCAGAAGTCTCCATTTGTATATTGACATATACTAATGTATTATATTTTATTTTTAATATAGATTTTTATAGAACATATTATCTGCAAATGGTTAATTGTTTACCAATAACTGTTGTTTAGATGAAGAAATATCAGCTAAGATAGTTTCTTACACTGTACTGAAACAGAGAAAATCATACAATTATTGCATAACCTTCACTGGCCTAGTCTTTTTGTTTTAAAAATAGCATTAGAAAATGCCTACTATAAAATGTAAGTTGCTGACTAAGCACACAATAGTAAAACACTCATCAGAACCAGTCTCAGATAAAATGGAAAACTTAAGAGGCAAATGGATAGAAGGAGATGCTGAAAGAAGGTAATAAATTCATGAGTCAGCGAGTGGAACTTCTTTTATCAACCAGAAAAAAAATGAACACCATATTTTCAATAAACATTTAATTTCCATTTGTATAACTCTATTGAGTTTACTATAATTACCACTTTAGGGGAATGGTTCCACTTTCTGATTGTAATTAGCTCCAGGAATATTTTCTCAATTTTACTCTGCATTTGCCCTTTGCTCTTACTTTACTGTTCTTCAGACCTCTTCAATCTAAACTCTCTTTTCCTTTCTAGTCAGACACTTGCTTTTAAAGATCTATCTTTCTACTGAAAATTTGTTTCTTTAAATAACACAGGTCGCTTGACACTTTTTGTTACTTTCCTTCTCAGATCAACAATTTGTTTCTAGAATTTCAGCTTTCTCTTAAAACTCTTCAGGTCAAATTCAACTTTCAAGTAAGGTATAAGTGAGTCTTCTGTCCAAATATAAAACAGCACTCAACTCATTAAGTGGAGTTTTTGCATGATACACAAATATAGCCAGCAGGACTGCCAGAGGCTCCTTAGAGGCAAGGATGGAGGGACTTCATCTCACCTACTTTGGACATGTTGTCAGGAGAGACCATTCTCTGCGGAAGGACATGAAGCCTGGTAAAGTAGGACAGCAACAGAGAGGAGGCCCTCAATGAGATGAATTGACACAGTGGCTACAACAATGAACTCAAACATAAAAAACGTGTGGATGGCACAGAACCAGACGACGTTTCATTCTTCTGCACACGTTCACTGTGAGTTGGAACTGACTCCACAGCACCCATCAATAACAACAACCACACATGTCGTTACTACTCAAATGCTAACTGAAAGGTTAGAGGTTTGAGTCTACCCAGGTGCACCTTGGAAGGCAAGTCTGGCCATATCCTTCCTCAAACCCCCACGTATTCTAAAATCCCTATGGTTTTCTTCTCTGATAGACTTCAATTCACCATAATAAATTTTAAAACATTTTAATAACCTCAAAAAACCCTTGACTGTATTTTTCAGGCTATAAGACACACCTGACTATAAGACACACCTAGGGTTTAGAGCAGGAAACAAGAAAAAAATATTCTGAACCAAATATTATCAGTATACTAAAATGTTCTGGAGTTTCACACCTTCAGACCATAAGATACACCCTCGCTTTTCCCTCACTTGGGGGGGGGGGAGTGTGTCTTATGATCTGAAAAATATGGTAGTTATCACCCAGCCAACCATCTCATAAATCTCAGGCCTAAGCACTCATTCATTAACTTTCTATTTCTATGTATTTGCCTTATCTGGTTTCCAAACCCCCAAACTCATCGCCATTGAGAAGATTCAGACTCAGTGATGGTACCGGGCAGAGAAGAACAGCCCACGTTTGTTTCTGAGACTGTGAATTTTTATGGGAGTAGAAAGTCTGTCTCCCCCACTGGATGGCTGATGTCTTAGAATTGCTAACCTTGGTGATTAGCAGTCCACCTTGTCACCCACTGGATCTCTGGCTTCTGATACTTAGGATAATGTTTTCAGGCCTTATTCATCCCATCCAAATAAACAAGCAAAACCCCAAACAATCTCACTACCATCAAGTTGGTGCTGATTAGTAGTGACCCATGCCATTGTTCTTGTTCGGTGACATTGATTAGGTTCTGACCCATAGTCCCTCTATGCACAACAGATCAAAACACAGCCCAGTTCTGTGACATCCTCACAACGGTGCCCATGCCCAAGCCCATAGGCAGTCATGGTGTCGATCAATCTAGTGGAGGGTCTCCCACTTTTTGGCTGCCCCTTCACTTTACCAAGCGTTTGTCCTTCTCCAGGAACTAGTCTCTTCTGACAAAAGGTCCAAAGCATGGGTGATGGAGTCTTGTCATCCTTGCCTCTCAGGAGCACTCTGGCTGTACTTCTACAACAGATTTGTTTGTCTTTTTAGCAGTTCATGGTCCTTTCAATATTCTTCTTGAGTAGCACAGTTCAAACACAATATTTGATTTCTTTTTATGACCAACAAATATTTGATTATATGGGTATACCATATTTTGTTTGTGGGCACATGGATTTTTTTTCACATATTTGGGATATTGTGAATAATGTTGCTATGATATTCATGTATAAATTTTGGACCAGATATATGGTTTTATATGTCTTGTGGCTAGTAGAACTCAGTGGAATTGCTGGGTTATAGGGTCACTTTGAGTCTAGTCATTTGAGGAAATTCCAGATGAATTTGCAAAGTGCTTGCACTACTTTACATGACCGTCAGCAATGTATAAAGGTTTCTATTTCTTGACATTCTCTCCAGTGTTTGTTATTATTTGACTTTTTGATTTTATCTTCTTGGATATGAAGTGGTAACTTCTTGTGGTGTTGTTTTTAGTTTCCCTAATTAGAAATGCCGTTAAACCTTTTTTTCATGTGTTTATCATCAGTCATTTGTTTGTATTCTTTGAAAATATTAAAAGCCTCTGCTCATTTTAAAATTGGGTTCTCTATATTACTGAGTTATGAGAGTTCCAACAGTAATAATCTTAATTTTGAGTTATCAGGAAATAATTGGGAAAAGATTTTTTTCACATCCAAAATCAAAACCCACACTCACTGAGTTGATTCTAACATTCAGCAACCTGATAGGAGAAAGCAGAACTGCTCTGTAGGGCTTCTGAAACCATAAATCTCGATGGGAACAGAAAGCCTCATCTTTCTCCCTCCAAGAAGTGAATGAGCTTGGAGGGTCAAGCTTTGGGTTAACAGTCCCGTACTGAAACCAATAGCCACTGGAGGTCCTTTTCTATTTTCCAGTGATAATAAAAAATACCCTTCCATAACCACTAGGGAAATTTTCTGAGTCATCAGATGCTACACAGATTTATGGTAGCACATCAATTTCTTGATTTGATTCCTTCAGTTTTCTCATGAGTTAGCATTATGAATTCTAGAAAGAAAAGTTTCTTTTAATCTAAAACAATAGAAAAATGACCAAGTCATATTGTTTCTTCCCACCCCAAATTTGACTACTTCCCAATGATAGTTTTTCATGTCTTTTAGAACAGTTTTCGACCCGTCACTCAGGGCACGTTCATGGGGAGCCTGGTGCTAAACCATTCGTAGACAACCTGCTTCAGGGTTGGGGTTTCGTGCATAGCAGAGCAGCTCCCTCGCTGCCATCTATTGAAAGTCAACCCTCGAGACAAGGATTTGTAAAAGGAAAATTAAAAAACTAAAAAACTAAAATAGCTTTGATTAGTGTTTAGCTTTTTTTGTATAAACATATTTTTATCTCCATTATTAATTCCTTCCTATTAGTTTAGAATCATTGAGTTTTATAATTAACAATTGTACAACTTTTGCATCATGGGCAATTTTGACTTATGTCAAATTAATTTTCACATTTGATTAATGTCAAATATATTCAAGATATTAATTAAAAATAAAACTTGGTATATTCTACATATAGAATACTGTTTAGATAGCAACTGATTATACTTTATAATATACCTGGAAGATAGATGACTATTAATAATATTTGTCCTGATGTCAAACTCTAGTAAGTACCCACTTGACACAAATATCTAGTGCGATATAAGTTAATTGAGAAGAATTTTCTCTTTTCAACTTGAAGGAATTGTTTATCCAGATCAGTAATCATATAACTAATCTCTTGGCAGCTGTTTCTGTCAAAAGCAATAAATCAAAATGTTATTAAAATTGATAAATGATACCTTGTCTTAATAGAGGAAGCATGAGTAAAAATATGCCCCATGGTATTTTATTTCAAGATAAAAGGAAGTGAAAATGATTTTAAAAATCTTAGTTTGAAAT
Source organism: Nesogale talazaci (assembly GCA_004026705.1). Classification (NCBI taxonomy): domain Eukaryota; kingdom Metazoa; phylum Chordata; class Mammalia; order Afrosoricida; family Tenrecidae; genus Nesogale; species Nesogale talazaci. The sequence goes on from PVJH01030177.1 coordinate 21,661, forward strand.
GTCTTGAGAAATGATTAACCTATTCAAACTACTGTGAATTTCTAGTGGGTGATTTGAATACATAGTGGAACAAGTTCAATGATTACTTAAGATAAGGAGAATCATAGGAACTACAAAAAGTGGATTTCTATCCAACCTTAGCATTAAATACTTGAGTGATGTGTATGCTTGTCTTTTTTCTTCATTTACTTGACTTATTCAATGAGAAGGGTATAGTAGGTCATTTCCGTAAGTCACTAGTGTCTAATTGTTGTCTGTTTCTTGATTATTTTGCCTATACAAAAATTTAACATGAACAACATTTAGCTAGTTTTTAAAATGGCAACTTAGATGTACAAAATCAGAACTAGAATTTCCCTTGAACAAATGGCAAACAGTAGGGGTCCTATGTCCCTGAATGACAATTGTATGAAGGTGAGTAGCTGCTCCCCTCTTCGAACATGGCTGTCTAGATTTTGCCAAACTGGCTCAAGTTACACATTTATGGTATATGCCCACTTTTGCAGGCACTTGAGTTTTTTTTTTTTGGGGGGGGGCATCACTGCCCTCAGGTGGTGGGAGTAGGAGGCCCAGCCTTTGCTCCATGGAGCTGGAATCGAACCTTCATCCCAGTGGGCCACAGTCCCGCACGCAACCACTATGCCACCAGGGCTCAGCCGGCACTTGAGTTTTTTAAAGCTACAAAAAAGAAAGAAAAAAAAGGAGAGCATTTAGTTTTTTTTTTTTTCCCACAAAGTTCCTGTGTAGGCACAATTCTAAGAGACCTCCCAAGATTCTTGACCATGTTGTATCTCCACCTCCATGTCATCTCTTCCCCTTGAGCATTTATCAATATAAGAAGCTGTTTTTGTTATATGGCAAAAGAGATATTATGGATGTTGTGGTATTTACATAATCTGGTGTCAGTTTGAGGATTCAGAGTGAAGGGGTGGATTCTAACCTGTCAATCAGGTTGTAGCTTTATGACCTTATTTGGAGGCACTAAGGATATAAATAGCTCACTGGAAGAGGAAGGACACTGGCTCACTCCCTGCGAGACATGTCTGATGAGAAGCCACATGTAGCTACCCTGATGCAATCAGAACCCTGGTAGCTGGAAGAGCCACATGGAGACTCCTGCCAGTGCTGAGATGCTTACAATGCCACTGGATCCACAAGACTTCCTACACATTAGCCTATGATCTTCTTGTATACAGCATTATTGCATGTGGTTTGTGAGTCTGAAGAGGACTTTATAGATTGATATTGGACATGTGGGCTAATATTGGGTCTTTGGACAAGATCTGGACTGGACTGGGATGGTTTCTTAATGCACGATTACTCTTTATATCAAGCTCTCTCTTATACACATATGAGAGTCTATGAATTTGTTTCTCTCTAGTCTACCTAGACAAACATAGATGTAATTAAATTACAGTACTTGGCAAATGTGGTACCTGGGGTTGCTATGAGTGAGAAACAATTTGATAGCAGCTAAAACCAATAATTAATGTTCCTGATAAATTGACTTCAAGTTAATCCAAAGAGATATTGTGCTCAGTGGGCCAGAGCTCAATTAGGTAAGCCCTTAAAGAGAAAAGAATCTTTAACAGCTGGCTCTTTCTTGATTTCGGAAAGAAACAAGCAGTTGTGTTGTGAACTATGTAGGAACTGAGATATTCAGTCTTTTAGTTTTCAAGGAACTAAATTCTGCCAAAAAATATAAAAGACCTTTGAAAATCATCCCAAAAATCTCAAATGAGATCCCACCCTCAGCCAACACTTAATTTCAACTTTGTGGCTCATGGCATATCAACCCCACATCTGAAAGTTCATTAACTTTACCTCATCAAACCAGCAGAAAGCACTTACTTACCTCATTAGTAGCCTGTGTCTGGCCACCCTGGGTGGGCAGAATTCCTTCCATAACTAGCTGTCCTGTCACTAGCTGCTCTCTGGTCTGAAAAAATTCCTTCTGAAGTAAGCACCCTGACCTCAGACATCCTCTGAGATAGCACACACTACTTTTAAGTCCCTGATTCCAGACAACAGAGAGGCCATTAAAATTATTCTTCCCATGTCTCCATCCACCCAATGAACTACATTACCAACCCATGCCAGTTACCCTGCTCACCACCTTTGATCTCATTTTTCTTCTCTTCATTTAAATCTTTTTTCCCTCTTTTCTTGATTTTTGATTCCCTTGTTTTTATTTTCCTTTCCTTCCTTTTATTTTTAGTTACTAATTTCTTCTAGCTTAGTGCTTGTTTGTTTAGTTGCATGCTTAGTGTATGCAACAATGCATGCTTATTTCCCTTATTGATATAGTTCTTTTTTTCCCATTTTTTTCATTCTCTCTCTCCTCTTTTCTTCTCTTTGTTTCACTGACAGGAGACAGCAAGGACCACTATCCCCTTCTCTACCACCTGATCATCAATAAACCGCAGCCAGCTCAAACCAAAGTCACCCTCAACAATACGACAAAACCAGTGAGCAAAGAAACACACACACACACACTCATATTCTTTATCACACCCAGTAGGAGTGACTGCCTAAACCACACCAACATACAAACAACGATGAGATACAAATACCATAGTACCACAATGTCATGGAAACAGCAGACAACTTTAATCCACGTGAAGAAATGAGAGCATGGCTGAAATACCTGGCATTTAGCTTTCTGATATATATTGAGAGACAAATCAAGAAAACTGCAGATAAAAGCAAGAAAGGCAGAAAAAAAATCTTTGGACTTATTCAGGAAAATAGTACAAGAGCAAAATTAAATTGACAAATGAAAGAAAAATAGGCACAGTACAGGAATTGTACCTGATCTCACCCCATCATACCGGTAGAAACACTAAGGGCGTGCAACAGACCAGCAAGGGGAGAAAACCAAGGACCACTAAAGAATATACACTTTGGGGTCAGGGCATGGCACCCCATTAGACTAGACAGGAAAGCACTCATATAGGTCAACAAACAGATCCTGGGACAACTTACAGGCTTTTCTTTTGTTGTTGTTTGTTTTCTTTTGCTCTCTTGTTTTTGTGCTTATTACCATCTCTACATATCTATCTAGATAAGAAAGGCAGGAAAAACAATCCATAGGGGAAAGCAACTAGACTGACAGTTCTGGGGGGGGGGCATGGGAGAGGGGGAGATGGGGGGAAAGAAGAGGGGTGTCAACAAACCCAAGAGCAGGGGAACTGCAAATGATCTAAAATTGACGGTGAGCAGGGAGTAGGGATGCCGGATTGGGCTTGATTAAGGGTTACATACTATAGAGAAATGACTGAAAACCCGAATCAAGGCTGAACATAATAGTGGGAGAAGAGAAAGTAAAAGAAAATAGAGGAAAGAACTAGGATGCAAAGGACATTTATAAAGGTCTAAATACAGAGATGTACAAATGTAAATATATTTATTAT
>PVJH01030178.1:9826-25237 GCA_004026705.1 Nesogale talazaci
ATACCCATAAGCATCTTATTTTTAGTTGGTCTCAAATATCTATTTTGTCTTCTACTGGGTGTGCTTCATCTGTTATGTTTGACAGTATGTGTATGCCCTGCAATAGGGTCCTTATGTGTCTCTGTTTTCTTGTGATGACCTTGACATCAGTTTCTTCCATGGTGTTTTCAACCACAGTTCCTTCATTCATCGAGATTAAAAGATCCCCTCCTCTGGTTTATCTTTGAAGTCTCCCTGCCTTAAACAATTGATCCATCTAAAAACTCTTTTATGTAGAGCACCGTTGCTATAACTTGTAAAACTTCACTGATTTAGAAAGATATCTACTTACGTAAATATTCTTATTACTAGCCCTGACCTCAAAATTATTATTTTTCTCATGGTACAAAAGTGTCCTTTATCTTTTACTGGCATCCTAACTAAGCATCCATTGATCCCAGTGACATGTCTAAACATATTTTGTTTGGAATAAACTTGTGCGGGTCTGAAATGCAAGTTTAGTTAACTTTTCGACTTACCCTCCTCAGACAAGGACAGGAGAAAAGTGAAAGCATGGAGGGATGGTGGCCAATAAAGCTGGAGGCTGTGACTGATGCTGCCACGAACCACGCAAAGTGATGGACTACCAGAAGCTAGAGGAAAGTATTTCTCCCCTCGAGTTTTCAGAGAGAAAAAGAGAGAGCAGAAAGAGAATAGGCGGGTTGTACACGAGATGCGGGACTGGAGACACGTAGGACTTGGGCGTGGCTGTTCATTTCCGTTGCTGTGGAAACGTGAATGGGGCACACCAGTGCGATCAGAGAGTGGGGGAGCCCTTGTTAGGGTGGCTGTGTGGGGAATCTTAGGGACTGCCTCATCTTGCCTGGGCGCAATGGGTGTGGCTGCCCTGGAAGAGGCGCTGGAGGAGGAAGTGGGCGACAGCTCTAAAAGTATGAGGGTACTGGAGTCGAACAAGAGTACAGAAACCAAAAAAAGTAATACCGAGTAGAACATGAAACCACCTTGTGATTGGGATTCCTGCGCTTAGATGGTGTTACTTTGTGTGCCTGTGTACTGTCTGGATAGGTGGAGCATGGGTGGGGTGGGGTGGGAGGGGGGAGCAGAGAATGAAACAAGGAAGAAGGAAGAAGAAGTGGAGAAAAATCGCCACAAGCTACGTTTGGGTACTGATTAGATCTTCACCTAGCTGCCCACACGGAGGCCAGCAAGGTAAGAGATTTTGGCTGGCTGCATTGCCTCAAGGACCCTACTCCCACCATCAGAGGGCAGTGATGCCCCCCCCCCCCAAAAAAAAAAGGACCAGGAAAAGTGGGGTGTGCCTAGGGAGGAGCAGGGCCCACAGAAGCAGCTCTTGGAAAGGGGGAATCGGTCAGCAGGCATGGCTGCTCTCCCCCTTTAAGAAACCAGGGTGCTGCTTAGCTTTATGATGCAAGTCTTCTCCAGTGAGAACAGTCAGCACCACTTCTGGTGCTGGAGTGGAGAGGGTCCAGTCCTGGTTATCTGGCTGCCATCCATGATTTAAAGAATTAACTTTTTAACCTTTTGTTTCCACCACGGATTGTGCATTGCATTTGTTCTTCTGACTCAAGCATTCCCTTTCATCAGGAATATCTGTCTGTGGAACATTTGCATTCTGAGGCATAAACAATAGCTGCTTTGAAGAATGCCTCCCAATTCAATTTACCTGATTGTTTCCTGGGAAGGTTTAAAGGCCCAGTGCTTTTTGGGGGTGGGGGTGGGGGATGGGGGTGGGAATCGCTGTCCTCAGGTGGTGGGAGTTGGAGGCCCAGCCTTTGCTCCGTGGAGCTGGAATTGAACCTCCATCCCAGTGGGCCGCAGTCCCGCGCGCACAACCACCGGGGCTCAACCACCCAGTGCTTATAAGATGGTTGTGACCACGGTATCAAAGTTCTGTAAGAACTTCAGCTCACGGTGCAATTGTGTTACCCAATCCTGGGAAACAAAGAACACCGGCTTCTGATGCCAAATTGTTTGGTAAAATCAAACCCTTTTCTGTCAAGGAGATAGTGACGCATAACACTATTTTTAAAACAGAATAGAGCGAGGTTTCCATTCTTTGCAGACTGCCACATCTTTCTCCCATGGAGTGTCTGGTGTGTGTTCAAATAACCTTATAGGGAACAGCCAGGCATGTAATTACCGAGGCTCCCAGGCTCCCAAATAACAAATGCCATTCAACGTCTCAAAAACAGATTCAGCACCTTGAACATTTATGACAGAAGATCTGGTAAGCTGTGGAAGGACCTCAAGAACATCATTCATAAAAACAGCAAAAGGAGGAAGAGGGGTGCAAAAGAGGAACTGACACCAAGGGCTCAATAGAAAGTAAATTTTTAGAAAATAATGATGGCGACATGTGTGTTTGAAACAATTGATATGTGGATTGTGACGAGAGCTACAATAGCCCTCAATAATTTTTTTTGACATCACTGCCCTCAGGTGGTGAGTGTAGGAGGTCCAGCCTTTGCTCCTGGGAGCCGGAATTGAACCTCCAACCCAGTGGGCCGCAGTCCCACGCACAACCACTATGCCACCGGGGCTCAGCCTAATTTTTTTTTTTTTAAACACAGCAAATAGTCATTAAAAAGACAAGAAAGACAAAGATCAAACTGGATGTCAGAGGAGACTCTGATGTTTACTCTTAATCATGGAGTAGCCAAGACAGATGGAAAAAATGATGAAGTCAAAGAGACAAAGAGAAAATTTCAAAGGGCAGTTCGAGAAGACAAATATTACTATGAAATGTGCAAAGACCTAGAGTTAGAACACTAAAAAGGAAGAACACACTCAGTTCATCTTCAACTGAAAGAACTGAAGCAAAATTTCAAGACTCAAGGGGGAAATTTTGATTCTTTTTGTTTTATTTTTTTTAATCATTGGGGACTCAGACGGCTCTTATCACAATTCATGCATCCATAAATTGTGTCAAGGACATTTGTACATATGTTGCCATTATCGTTTTCAAAACATTTTCTTTCTACTTGAACCCTTGATATCAGCTACTCATTTTTTCCTTCCCTCTTTCCACTCTTCCTCCCTCATGAACCCTTGGTAATTTATAAATTTTTTTTTTCATGTCTTACATGGACTGATGTCTCCTGATGTCTCCCTTCATCCACTTTTCTGTAATCCATTCCACTGAGAGGAAGTCATATATAGATTATTGTGATCGGTTCCCCCTTTCCCTTCCCACCTTACCCATACCCTCATGGTATTGCTACTCTCATTATTGGTCCCGGGGGGGGTTATTTGTCATAGATTCCCTGTGTTTCCAGCAATCTTATCTGTACCCATGCCATGCTCTGGTCTAGCTGAATTTGGGAGGTAGATTTAGGGCCATGATAGTGGGGGGGAGAGGGGCACGGCAGGGGGAATCGAGAAGAAGCATTAAAGAACGAGAGGAAAATGGTATGTTTCCTTGATGTTATACTTCACTGAGATGTGCCTGGCACATCTCTTCCTTGTGACTCTTCTGTAAGGGGATGTCCAATTGCCCACAGATGGGCTATGGATTTCCATTCCACACGCCCCATCATTCACATTGATACGATTTTTTGTTCTGGGTCTTTAATGCCTGATACCTGATCCCATTGACAGCTCATGATCACACAGGCTGTGTGCCTCTTCCATGTGGACTTTGTTGCCTCTCAGCTTGATGGTCGCTTGTTTATCTTTAAGACCCCAGATGCTACATCTTTTTATGCTGGACACCATCAGTTTTCTTCACCACATTTGCTTTTGCACCCATTTTGTCTTCAGCAATCATATCAAGGAAAGTGAACATCGCAGAATGCCAGGTTATTAGAACAATAGCCTACATTGTGGGATTATTGAGTAGAGGCCTACTGTCTGTCTGCTACCTCTTGAAAGATTCTATGGGCAAAATATTGAATGATGCAGGAAGCATCAAAAGACAATGTAAAGAATATACAGAGTCACTATCAAAAATAACTAGTCAGCACTTCACCATTTCAGGAGGTAGCATACGAGCAAGAATCAACTGTACTAAAGAAAAAGGTTCAAGCTGCCTTGAAAGCACTAGCTGAAAACAAGGCTTCCAGCGATTGATGGAATACCCACTGAAATGTTTCAACAAGCTGGTGAAGCACAGAAGCACTCACTACTCCCTGCCAGGCAAGTTGGAAGACAGTTATTTGGCCTACTATATGGAAGAAATCATATTTTTACCCATTCCATAGAAAGGTGATCTAGTCGAGTGCTCAAATTATTGGACAATTTCATTGATAACACTTGGAAGCAAAATTTTGCTGAAGATCATCTAACAGTGATTTCTAGAAGCATATTACTGGTACATTGAATCTGCTAAAGATTCATCCCAGTTTCAGTAGAGGATGTGGAAAAAGGGCTATCCCTGCTAATGTCAAATAGATATTCTCTGGCTGAAAGCAGAAAATAATGGAAAGATGTTTACTTGTATTTTTACACCAAGGCATTCTACTGGTGGATCATAATACACTATGGATAGCCTTGGGAAGAATGGGAATTCCAGAATGGGAATTTACTGTGCTCATGCAGAACCTTTAAATCAATCAAGAGGGAGTTTTGCAAGTAGAACACCGCCTCCAGCCTGGTTTAAAATCAAGAAAGGTGTGGGTCAGAATTGTGTCCTCTCAGCATGTTTATTCAATCTGTATGCTGAACAAATCATCATAAAAGCTGGGTTATATGGAGAAGAATCTGACATTAGGATTGGTTGAAAGGCTGCAATAATCAGATGACACAACCCTGCTGAAATTGAGTTGGACTGGAAGCATTTGCGAATGAACATCAAGGATTTCAGTCTTCACTATGGGTTACAACTCAATAAGATGGTAAAGCAGACCAAAAGCCTCACAATTGGACCAGTTAGTACATCGCGAGAGAGAACAAGATTGAAGGTGTCAAGGGTTTTTGTCTTATTTGGATCCATAATCAACGCTATGGAAGCAGTAATCAAGATCCAACAATACATTGCATTGGGTAAGTACACTTACTATACAAGACCTTTTATGAGCATTGAAAAGCAGGGGGGAAAAATCAGGGAAGTTACTTTGAGGACTAAAGTGTGCCTGGCTCAAGGTCTTTTTACAGTTGTCTCATATACAGTGAAAGCTGGGCATTGAATAAGGAAGACTGAAGAAGACTGAATTATGGTCCTGGAGAAGACTATTGAAAGTACCATGGACTGCCAAAAAAGTAAACAAATCTGTCTTGGCAGAAGTATGGCCAGAATGATCCTTGTGGAAACGATCACATTGGACAAGTTATCGGGAGAGAGACGTCGCTGGAGAAGGACAGCAAAAAAGAGGAACTCCCTTGACAAGATAGCTTGACGCAGTCGCTGCAACAATGGAGCGACTAAGAGGACGGTGCAGGACCTGACAGTGTTTCTGCCGGCTGGGCACAGGGTAGCTCTGGGTTGGAACTGATTCGATGGCACCAAACAATTCCACAGCCCAGCTTCTTATGAGAAGCTCAGCTTCCCTTGCTGCACAGTTCAAACCCCAGCTGCCTAAAGCAACCCTTCTCTCTCATTCACCACCTGCCCCAGGCTGGGTTCCTGGGAGCTCAGTTTAGGACCACAAGTTCCAGGTTCATTTTACTCCCCCATTTTAGAACAACTGGGACAAAATGTCATGTTTTCTTCTCCCTCCCTTCCCACGCCTGGCCAGTCAGCTAACTGTGCTCTTCTTAGGGTTTGATGGTTCACTGGGATGACTCACAAGACTTACAGGAAACACCATATCTCTGACTGCACTTTCAACATAAATGTGAGATACAAAACATAGACAAGTGAAGAGACACATACGATGGGGTCCCGGAGGGGTCCAATGTCTCGAGCAGAAAGCTCCATGTAAGCCTCAGGGCTCAGAAATTTTAGGAGACAAACTCCATGGCCATGACAAATTATATCCTGACCCCTGAGACCTGCCCCAGGTGATCTTCTGGCCCTCACATGACCCTCTGTCCTTGGGAATCTCAGAATCAAGACCCAAAGACCAAACTGCTTTTTTTCCCCCACAGTGATTTCACACATCACAGAGGTCATATTCTGTTGTTCACACCACACTTTTAGAGTTGTGTGTTTGGGGTTACAGAAGTGATATTTTCTCTTTCCCAATATTTACTTGGCAACAGCCATTTCAGAGTGCTTCACTGAGGAGATAAATCACAACCAGTCAACTCTGCTTGACTAGATATTCAGGCTATTTTCTCTTTATGAACAAAGCTTCAATATGTAATGCTATAAGAAGTTTTTCACATTTTAGGTGATTTCTTCGGGATAATTCTCAATAATGAATTAAGATTATAGGATGCAAACATTTTTGACTGCCATTTTGATTCATAGTGACGCTATATGCACATTAGAATACATGTGTTTTAAAAGTATCAACATATTACAAAAAACCTATCAGCACAGGATGATAAAAAAAATTTAAAGGATATATTGTTATGACTTTATTACTCCTTTCAATGTTTATCTATGCTGGCTTTTGCCTTTTACCTAATTTTTTTAAAGAATTTCTTTAATCGGGCTGAGCTCCGGTGGCATAAGTGGTTGAGTCTGGGACTGCGGCCCATGGGCTTGATACCCCCCAGCCCCCAAAAAAAGAATTTCTTTAATCTACAAAAATGCTGAAACGATGCATTAAACATGTCCCTCATTGCCTTCAAGTCAATGCTGATGCACCCTGACCCTCTAGAACAGAGCAGAACTGTCCTGTGGGTTTCCAAGACTATAAGTCTTTTTTTTAAATGTATTACTTTATTGGAGACTCTTTTTTTGTTTGTTTGGGCATCACTGATCTCCGGTGGTGGGAGAGGGAGGCCCAGCCCCACTGCTGGAATTGAACCTCCGTCCCAGTAGGCTGCAGTCCTGCACACAACCACTCCGCCACCGGAGCTCAGCCCTATTGGAGACTCTTATAGCTCTTATAACAATCCATATGTCAGTTATATCAAGCACATTTGTACATATGTTGTTGTCTTTTTCAAAACATTACCTTTCTACTTGGACTCTTGGTAGTCTTCTTTTTTTCCCCTCCCTCGCCTCCCTCCCACAGTCCTAGACCCCTTGATAAATTATAAATAATTATTATTTTCATACCTTGTCTGTCTGTCTTTCTTCACCTATGCTTCTCTTGTTTGCCACCTCTGGGGAGTGTTATATATCAATCATTATGATCAGTTCCCTCTTTCTTCCCCTAAATCCCCCACCTTTCCTCTATCATCATAGTATCCCTACTCCCATTGTTGTTTCTGATGGGTTTACCTGTCCTGGATTCCATGTGTTGAGCGCTCTTATCTGTACCAGTGTACCAGTGTACATGCTCTGGTCTAGCCAGATTTTTTTTTTGGGGGGGGGGGGCGTCACTGCTCTCTGGTGGTGGGAGTAGGAGGCCCAGCCCCACTGCTGGAATTGAACCTCCATCCCAGTGGTCGCAGTCCCGCGCACAACCACTATGTCACCGGGGCTCAGCCCTAGCCAGATTTTTAAGTAAAAGTGGAGTCATAATGGGATGGTGGTAGGAGGGGGAGGAAGCATTAAAGAGCTAGAGGAATAGTGTGTGCTTCCTTGGAGCTATGCTGCACCCTGCTGGAGCCTCCCTTTCTTGTGACCCTTCTGTGAGAGGATGTCCAATTGTCTGCAGATGGTCTTTGGATCTCCATTCTGACCAACCTCGTTCCCATCGATATGATTGTTTGCTTTGAGTCTTCTGATCCCATCTACACTTTGTGATCACATAGACTGGTGTACTTCTTCCATGTGGGCTTTGTTGCTTTCTGCTAGATGGGCGCTTGTTTATCTTCCAATGTTTAAGACCCCAAATGGCCTATCGACTAATAGCTGGGTACCATCAGTTTTCTTCACCACATTTACCTATGCACCCAACTTCTACGATTGTGTCAGGAAGGTGAGCATTACAGAATGCCAGGTTATTGGAACAAAGGGAGCACTTGAGTAGAGGACCAATGTCCATCTGATACCTTGATATTTAACTTATTATTATACGTAAATGGATCTATATCCCTATCATTATATATTAATATATTTACATATATACATGCCTATATTTAAATCTCTATTAGTGTCTTTTGCCTCCTCCTCTTTCCCACTATTTATTTTTACTTTCTTCCTGTCTCATTATCACATTCAACCTTCATTCAGTCTCAGTAATTCCTCTGCATTACATTGCACTTGATCAAATCCCACCAGACATTCCACTCCCTCCTCACCATCTATTTGAGATCTTTTGTTGCTCCCTTGTCTCTGGATTTGTTGACTTCTCCCTTCTTTCCCCCACCCCTAACCCCTATCCCCCGTTTCCCCAGAACCATCAGTCCTGTTTTTTCCTCCTTGGAATTGTTGATCTTGCCTATCTTATAGATAGACATGAAGAAGAAAAAGATTTAAAAAATAAAAAGAGGAGGCCTATAACTAGTTATAGCTCTGTCTGTTGACCCTTACATATGTTTTCCAATTGAGTATGATAAAGTGCCAAGGCCTGTCCTCTGAGTCTGAAGTTTGTTTTGGGGATTTTGTTGCTTTGCTCCCCTTGCTCCTCTGTTGTGCTCCCTTTGTGTTTCATCCTGGTTGGGGGTGGGGGTGTATCAGATCAGGCACAATTTCTACACTATGTCTGCAATGCTTTCCCCTGCAGCACTGTGGGTCTGTAAGGGGTTGTTGTGTCTTGTGGTGGTCCTCTCTGTGCCTTGGCTGCTCTGAGCAGGAATCTCTCTCTCTCTTTTTCCCCTTTTAGTTAGCTCTCCTGTGGTCTGTGCAGACCCGCTACTCTCCCCAGGTTGTATTTCAGTGCTGTCTTCTGTAACACAATCACCCGGGGATGAGGTTGACATAGCTGGGATTAGGGCCAGCCCTACGGACCTCTCTGTTAGTTTGCTGCTTCATGCCAATGTGTTGCCTTCAAGGCTTGGGGCATCAGGTTGAGGTCCGGTTCCTCTCTCACTTTCCTGTGGAGACATAAACAATACTCTCCTGTTGATGGGCCGGTGCCCTGTTCCCACACTAACTACATCCTCTTTTCCCTTCCTTTTTAGTTGGCTCCATTTGCATTCCTGGATTGGGTCTGACCCTTGCCAGAGTGCTTGGGCCTTGCTCGGGAATCTATGCATTTAGTGACTTTTCTCCTATGCCTCTTGTGCTTTTTAAGCGTACCTCAGTGGACTCATGTTCTACTTGTCCCTTTGTGCTTGGCTGACTTCACTTAGCATAATTTCCTCCATTTTTTTCCATGTGATCATGTAATTCATGGGTTCATCACTACTTTTTAGTGCTCCATTGTAAGTAGGTACCAGAGTTCTGTAGTCCATTTGTGTTAGTCTGGATACATAGAGAAACAAATGCACAGAAACTCATGTGTAAGAGAGTTTTATATAAAGGGTAAGTGCACATCAAGAAAACATCCCAACCCAGTGCTGTGCATGTCCACAAGTCCAACATTAGCCTATATGTCTGACACCAACCCACAAAGTCTTCTCACAGAACCCCACAATGGTGCCGACTGCAGGAGGAAAGCTGAGTCAGTGAATACGTAAGCATCTCAGTGCTGGCAGGGGTCTCCATATGACTGCTGCAGCATCCAGCGCTGCATCGGGGTGAGGCCATGTGACTTCTCCTCAGGGATGTCTTGCAAGAAGTAGTAAACCTTGCCAGGTTAATAAGGGAAATGACGAAGGCAGCTGCACACTGGCCTAACCCTCAGAAAGCAAGAGACCTGAGAACTAGAAAGGTGAGGCTCACCAACCCACTTACCTCTACACCCTTCAATTAACCCCACGTGTGTGTAATTGGTGAGGTTGACATAATAAACTGTAACTTTCTCACCATTCGCTCACTGATGAAAATTTAGCTTGTTTCCAATTCTTTGCAATTATGAACTGTGCTGTGATGAGACTGTTAAGCCTTGATGAGAGTAGAAAGCCTTGTCTTTCTCCCGAATAAATACCTGTGTTCTCTTATTATTAACTTTTGAATCAATAAGGATTGATAAAGACATGGCTGATACTGAAAAGTGGTCAGCTGTTCCAATTTACTGCCTGTATCTGCATATGTGTAGCATATGTGTGTAATGGTACAACTTGAGATACTTCTATTTAAAAACTCTTTACAAGAGGAGAAAGGGTGAACTGGTGGTTTTGAATTGCTGACCTTCCAGTTAGCAGCCCAACACATAATCACAATGCTACCAGGGCTGCTCAAACAGCTTCTAAATTGTAGTGATTTGGGCACTGCAGCAATAATTACTTTTAAGTGGTCTTTAATCACTTTCCTACTTTTAAGCTTTCCATTTTTATCAAGAAACACATCTAAGTTCCTTTTAAAACAATCTTTAAAAGTTTCTGGCAGAAAGAAATTTGAGACTACGAAGGAGACAAATGTGTGATTCTTGCTATTTCATGTCTCCTAAAACAAATACCAAGGAGCCATGGTGAGGCTGTAAATTGAGCATTGGATGACTATTGGAAAGGAATCATGGCATGTCCCCAGACCTTTGCCTGAAGGAACCGAGCTGTTTATTTGGGTAATTGCACACTGGGGTCCTTGTTGCACAGTAGTTAGAGCAATAGACTGTTAGCCCACATGGCCAGTGGTTTGAACCCATTCACTTCTCTTTTGGAGAAAAGTGGGGCAGGTTGCTTCCAGTCTGTGATTTACAGACTGGTAACTCCTGGAGGGGGGCAGTTCTCTTCTATCTTACAGGGTTGCTTCGAGTCAGAATGTATGCTATGGCAGTGACACACGAGGCACACTCGACTTCAGAATCCAAATTCTTCACATAGTGTTCGACTCAGGTCTGACAACATTGATAAGCAGAGCCCTGAAACATCATCCTGGCTTCCCTGTTAAAGGAAGGGTCTATAGGGCTCGGAAAAGAAATGGAATCCTTACACAGTCCTGCTCCTAATGGGTCCACTGTGTAGAGCCACTTGATGGTAATTTTACCAGTCTCCAAACATACAATAGACATACATGGTCGTTGGCCTCTGCCATGGTTGGGCAATGTTACAAGGTTCTTTTAGCTCTGCTTAAAAATAGCCAAAGAGCATTCCACTCTACTAACCCTCCCCCTGAAGGCACTCAGGTCCAGCTGCGTGGTCAGCAAGCTTAGCTTTCCTGACTAAATGCTTGTAGGCACCCCACTTCATGAAGAACTCCGATTTATTCTCTCTGTGAGATGGGAAGCCCAACACTGTCTCATGCCCTGGTTCAGCTGTTAGCACTCCTCCAGTGTCACAGAATTCTCTCTCCCTGGATCTCAGAGTTGCAACATGCTGTCCATAGGGCAAGCTCTACTACTTGTATTTTTTAGTTTTTTTTTTTCCCCCTTTGGGCATCACTGCTCTCTGGCCCAGCTCCACTGTTGGAATTGAACGTCCGTCCCAGTGGGCCGCAGTCCCGCGCACAACCACTATGCCACCGGGGCTCAGCCCTTACTACTTGTATTTTTTCCTTGCTGGTAGCAAGATTCTTCTCCTGCTTGTGAAATGGCTCACTTTATACTAAGCAGAATGGTCAAATTGGCCAATCACTCTGTAAGCAGTGCAAGTTTTTACCATCTTCTCTAACCCTGTTAACAAGAGCAGAAACACTTTGCATTATGAACAAGATATTAAGGATTTATAATTTTGCCCTGGGGTTATATCATAATTTACTGTCATAGGTCCAATGAACAAGGAAGGGCCATCTCCGACCTCCTCTACTGCCTCTATTCTCTATTGCCACAAGGCAGGCATCAGGCAAGCCTCCGTGCTCCAGTCTCCTTGCGTCATTCTGCCACCACCTTTTCCTCCCATATCACTCTACGTCTATGCTGGGTTTGCTGATGCGTTACAATGACCACATAGAACTCACAGACAATATTCATAATTAAGCGGGGTTATTAGCACTCCTGTTGGTGTAGTGGTCATGCATTGGGCTACTATCTGCATGGTCAGCAGTTCGGAAGCACCAGCAGTTCCTTGGGAAAAAGACTCTGCTTTCTATGCCTGTAAGCAGCTACAGTCTCACAAGTCAGTATAGACTCCATGGCAATGAGTTTTTTTTTTAAATTAGGGAAATGAATAGGTTACCCCAAGTAAGGATCAGCAAACAAGAATACAGTCAACAGCCAAGTCTCTCTCTGGTTCTTAATATCTCAGTCATGTGGTCCCTTCAGGGGCAAGGAAGCCTGCCTGTCACTTTGTCTCACAACCCATAGTCTTTTTTTTTTTTGACATCACTGCCCTCTGGTGGTGTGGGAGCTACCCAGCGCTGCTCCTGAGAGCCATTGCTGGATTTGAACCCCCAAGTCCGCCGACTGCAGTCCCGCACTCAACCATTTATGCCACTGGGGCTCAGCCCCAACGCATAGTCTTAACAGAGATCAGAAGGTACCCCAGGCTCGGCTGAGTCTCGGTGCCACAGTTGATGATGCATCTGGTCTCTGCAGCCTCGGCCACTTCAGACAGAGATCGAGGACGTGCTCTCACGAGGTCCACAGGGTTTCTCTCTTCTGTACTGCTTCCGACATGGCTCGTCAAATATGACTCACCCCTCCCTTATAACCAAAGGGGTTGTAATGAAAACCGACCCACCCCCTCAATGAATGTGTGTGTAGAGCCACTCAATTGTTTGATGGGAGTTGCAGAGACTTGGGTAGAAGAGCCATATTAAGAAATTTCACTCCACCACAATAGAGTCTAATAAAAAGAGCTGTAGTGGTACACTGGGTTGAGCATTTGGCTGCTAATGGAAAGATCAACAGTTTGAATTCACTGCCTGCTTCATGAAAGATTGATGAGGCACTCTGTTTCTATGAAGACTGATGGCTTAAGGGACCTATGGAGCAGTTCTGTTCTGTATTGGACGGTTGCTGTACTTTGGATTTATTTGATGACAGTTGGTATCAAGTGCCATCCAGGCAGTTCTCACACACACACACACACACACACACACACACACACACACACACACTGCCCACTCCTGCACCATCTCCACAATTGCTCCTATGTCTGAGTCCATTGATGCACGCTGTCAATCCATCTCCTTGAAGGAATTCCTCTTTTTTTGCTGGCTTCCTGCTTTTCCAAACATGGTGTCCTTCTCCAAAGACAGGTGTCTTCTGATAACCTGCCCAAAGTATGAAAGACAAAGCCTTGACATTCTTGCCCCTAAGAAGCACTCGGCCCTTACTTCTTCCAAGACCAATCAGTTTGTCCTTTTGGCAGTCCACGGTGCTTTCAATATTCTTTGCCAGCATGAATAGTCAAATGCATACGTTCCTCTTCAGGTACGTTCCTCTTCAGGTTTCTCTATTCAGTGTCCAACTGTCACTTGTGTATGAGGCATTTGAAAATTCCACGACCTGGGTCAGGTGCACCTTGTTCCTCAGAATAACATCCTTGCTTTTCAATACTCTGATGAGGTTCTGTGGAGTACATTTACCAATACAGCTTGTCTTTTGAGCTCTTGACCGCTGCTTCCATGTGTGTTGATTGTGGATCCAAAGAAAGCATTATCCTTGACAAGTTCAATCTTTTACTCCAAGTAGCATGATGTTACCTAGTGATTCAGTTGTGAAGATTTTGGTCTTCTTTACAATGAATTGCAATCCATAGTGAAGGCTGAAATCCTTGCCTTCCATCAGCAAGTGCTTCAAGCAAGATTGCATCATCTGATTATCACAAGTTGTGAATAAACCTTCCTCCAATCTGCTCCCACATTCATCTTCATATAATGCAGCTTTTTAAAGGATTTTTTTCAGCTCACAGATTGAATAAATATGCTGAGAGGATACAACCCTTTAAATAAATTGAATAAATATACTGAGAGGATACATACAACTTTCCTGACTTTAAACCACAGAATAAACTTTTGTTCTGTTTGCCCAACTATTTTTTAATCTGTGCATAGGTTCTGCATAAGCACAATGAAGTATTCTGTAATTCCCATTCCTCTCAAGACTCTCGATAGTTTTTTATGATTCACACAGTCAAATGCCTTAGCATAGTCAATAAAACCCAAGCAAACATCTTTCTGATACTCTTCGTTTTCACCAATATCCATCTGACATCAGCAGTGATACCCCTTTCCCATATCTTCTGATTTCAGCTTCAACCTCTGGCAGCACCTTGTCAGTATACTGCTAGAAACCATGTGATATCAGTGATATTGTTTATCATTTCAGCATTCTTTTGGGACTCCTTTCTTTGGAATAGGGACAGATATGGATTCCATCCAAATAGCTATCTTTCAAATTTCCTGGCATAGACGAGTGTGTGCTTCTAGTGCTTCATCAGCTTGTTGAAACCTTTCCTTTGGAATTCTATTAATTCCTAGAGGTTTGTTTTTAGCTAATGCTTTCAAAGCAGCTTCAACTTTTTCCTTCAGCAACGATGGTCCTTACTTATGGTCCTTACAACGATGGTCCTGCCTCCTGAAAGGGGGGAGTGACTGACAATTCTTATTATCATGCCTCTGTGTACTCTTCCATCTTCTGTTGCTGCCTCCTGCATAGTTCAACATTTGGCCTCTAGACTCTCTTAAGTCTGCAACTCAAAGCTGAAATTTTTTGTTTTTGGTTTTTTGTTGAAATGTTTGAGTTCTTTCAGTTTAAGATATGCTGAGTGTGCTCTTCCCTTTCGGTTTTTTAATTCTAGATTTTTTTTTGTATATTTCATTATAATAACTTGACCTTGCCTTCCGGAGTTTCCCTTTGGATTTTTTTTTTTTAGGTTTTTAACAAGTTTTAATAACTGAGGGTTTTAATGAAGCATCTCATGGAAGCTATCTCATGTTTCACCACCATATCCCTTTCCAGATGTGGCATGGAAAAGCCACAGATCATCGGCGAGTGAGCGTGTGCTGGAGGAGGGAATTCGTTTAAGAAATGTCAGTCTTCAAAGCCTGTAAGCATCCAGATCGCTGGGAATGAGAGCCCCACAAACTGCCACCTCCTTTTCTCCCATCGGATTCCTTCCAAGGCTGACTCGAGCTACTTAAAAATTCACAAACCAGGCTTTGCCTTCCGGGAATTATGTCACAGTCTCATAGAAGCTGCTATAATACTGACTTCCTCTTAGGATGATTCACCTAAAACCAGGTTTTCCCTGCTCAAAAGTGGAGGCCCCAGCTAGTCCACACACATGAACCCTCCTGGATTAGCCAAAGCGGCTGTCTAAGGGTCTTCTTCGCAGATCCTATCTGAAATTTAAATATAAGAACCTAAAACTAAAAAAGAAAAAAAAGAACAAACAAAAAGAACTTAAAACTTGTCCCAGAGGGGCAGCTCAAAACCCTGCCATTTCTCATTGACTCCCATTTTTTGATCACAAAACCACGAACAGCAGAGAGGTGACTTAGATGAGCTCCCCCCTATGCCCCCCCCC
>PVJH01030179.1:0-25338 GCA_004026705.1 Nesogale talazaci
GAATCTTGAGGCAGGAATTAGAATGAGCCAGGGCCCAAGGCTGGTTCTGGATCTGGATGAGAGTAAATTTCCTGCTCTCCCTGCCTCCTGCTCCAGGGAAAGGAGGAAAGGAGACTGCAAAAATGGAGAAGGGGAAAGAAGCCACACGGGTATGTTATCACTCGGTGTGTCTGTCAAACTAACCTCACCCACCTGGAACTGGCGATGGCATCCAGCCTTTAACTGAAGGCAATCTCTTTAACTGAAATACTGGTGGCGAGTCAATCGTCAGCCAACATGCCCCAGACATGTGCAGAGAAGAGAAAAGACCAGTGAGCGGAATCGAAGTCATCATGAATGAGACTCAACATGGGAAGGGCTTCAACCATGGTCTCTGCAGCCGGTGTCCCTTCTGGACTACTGTCCTCGTGCCTACAGGCACACCCTGCCGAGAAAGAAGGGAGAAGTGAAAGTAGTCAGGCCTCCTTGAGCAAGCCCTGCTGCTGGAAGGACTTTTTCTTTAGCTTTACGATCTCAGGAAACACCAACTCATCGGGCAGGGAAAGGAATCTCGAGTTGTAAACTGAAGACCAATTGCCTACGTGAAAAAGCCCAAACTGAGAACGTAGCATAATTAAGTTAGTGGCATAGTTCCCCTTACTCCTCCCATCTGTTAGATGAGTCATTTCCAAAGACAGACTTCGAAACCTCGAGCAGTGGCTGAAAATGGAGAACGAGGGTTGGCTTAGGTACTGACACTTCTTAAACATTTCTTTATTGTGACCTAGAACTTTCCAAGCATTTAATCAAAGTTAAACAGTCATCAGAGAGAGGTCAAGATAGAAGAAGATCCCTTTTTGTTCCTTAGAAAGGAGATTCCTTGTCCGTTCTGTCAAGGTCCTGGGCTGTCAAAACATGACAGAACAAAATCGTTGGGTTTGAGGGTTATTTATTTTTTTTTGATAAACACTCAGTGCCAAACAAATACCTCAATTCACTAAGCACTTGCATGAGGGAGGTGATCCATGTTGACTCATGTTGCCTCAGTGGTGGAAGTCCCACTGAAAGCATCATGAGGAATTAGATGAGACTAAATTAACTCAGGTGTCTGTGGAACGAGGTGGGAGGAGGCAGTGATTCATGGCTGGGATTGAGATAAGTTGGTTCTTGTCATCATGCAGTCCAAGCGGTCCAGAGTTCATTTTCTGAAGTCATTATATAAAAGAGGAAGTTCACTTGTAATAAATAGAAAGTAAAACACTTCAGAGCTTCCCCGGTGAGACTCTGAGCTGCTCAAGGCCCTTGCCCAGACGTGGTGAGGTGTTGGCCAACCCCATCCTCAGGCTCCAGTGCCCGGAGGCCTCCCTGGATCCCAAGACAAGGCAGGCTCAGGTGAAGAGTAAATGTCGGCAGAGTGCCAGGCCGAGGTGCTCATGTGCTCTTTAATACGTCTCCTTACTTAGTCGAAGACTGGTGCTTTCTTTATTTTTTCTAGAGAAGAGAGGGCCAAGGTGATCAACGTGTCTTATTGCTTGTACTTTCCAGACTCAATATTGTAGGAGATTGTCTATATTCTCCCCCCCCCCCCCCCCGATAAAGCACTGGGGGAGAGATATTTGACGCGACAGCTTCTGGGATGGACTTGCTCCAAGGAGGGGGCAGTTCAGGCCTCCGGAAGGGCCCTCGGGCTGACCGTTTGTTGGGGTTCAGTCTGCTCACTCACCTTTCTCTAGCTCACGAGAAGGAAACCTCCCAGTTTCTCTGCCCACACACAACCGTCTCCGCAGCCCAACCTCAGGGAAGTCCCAAAGCTGACTCGTCATGCTTGCTTACCTTCACAGTGTCCACTTTTGTGTGAGCCACCGTCATGCTTTCTGCATCACCACTGCTGGAAACCAAAGGGCCCGTGACTACGTGACCCTGCACTCGGAGCCAGAGACCGAGGGCCAACTCCCAGCTCTGAACTGGCAGGGCAGCCTGGTGGCTCTGGCCCAAAGCCCGCAGGGGGACCTGACCCTGGATGAGGGAATGAGGGTGGTTTGGGAGGCCCCTCCTCCTCCCACTGACATCCCACCAGTCACTGCAGGGCGCTTACCAGCGGGAACAAGAGTCTGAAATTCTAGGCAGGCTTTCTGGGAGTTTGTGAGGAAGAACTCAGAACCCCGACGAGGTGACCCTCTCTCCTTGATCCAGGAACCAGGGCTTCTCAGCCCCCTGTTGGGTCCTACACTTCCAAGTATCAGAGAACCCTCGTGTGCGTCACATAATTCTGTCATGCAAGCAGCATAGGTTCTTGGGGAAGGAAGATTCTTCTCACTCCGCTACCAGCACTTCCTCTTGCTCTCCTGTTTCCCCAAATCCTCTCACTCCACACTCTCTCACACCCTTCTGAATAACTGATGAAACAATAACCTAGAGTGCATGTTCTGGAAACCCCTTCTTCGCTCCTCCTGCTGACCAAAAGGCCAATGATTCAATCCCACCAGCTGCTCATGGAGAGGAAGGTGTGGCCAGCTTCTCCCACAGAGACCGGCAGCCTTGGAAACCCCATGAGGCCAGGCCCTTCCATCCTACAAGGTACTGTGAGTCAGAGGCAAATTCATGGTTGTAGGTTTTATGTAGCTTGTTAAAAAAAAAAAAAAAGAAATGAACAAATGGGTCTTCCACTCAAGCAGTCATGCACATTTTGTCTCATGACATTGTTTGGAATCCCTCCCTTATAAGAGCACTCCTCCCCTTCCCTCCCTGGGTTCCCCACTTCGAATTGTCCTTTCCGATCTCTCAGTGCCCTGTGCAGACCACGGCCCTTAGCTTGGGGGTGGGGGGTTTCTCAAGGTGTCAGAAGCCTCAGATTGGAAGTGACTGCAAGAGGCCAGGGAAGAACTCAACCGAACGAATTCACATTGCCTTACGGAGGAGAATCAACCCCATTTTTTAGAGCTCTCCAAAGACAAGTCCTCCATTTCCTTTAACTTAATATTTAATATTCACTGTTGAGAGCAAACCAGAGTATTAGAGCGGGTTAAACATTTTTTAAACTAGACATATATGTGAGGGTGAGCCAAAAAGTATCGCTACTGAGGGTTCCTCGTTCTTCCCTGCTCCGAATAGAACATGACCAGACCTGCTGGTGAGATCAGGGGAAGGCTGCGGACTGTTCTGCTAGCAGTATTCTTGTTGTCATCTCCTTAGGGTGTCTTCAAAAAAAGATTCCATCAAAACAGGGGCTTTAAAGTAAAGTGACCAGATTTTACACAGGACACCATTGACCGGGGTGTGGGGGTTCTTGATTAAAATTTGGTTTAGCTGAACCCCGGTGGCGTAGTGGTTGTGCGCGGGACTGCGGCCCACTGGGTTGGAGGTTCAAATCTAGCAACAAGGCTGGGTCTCCTAGTCCCACCACCAGGGCAGTGATGTCAAAACAAAAAATAATAATAATACAAATTTGGTCTATATGAAGCAAAAAAATTTTTCATAGAACACAAAAATAGTATTGTAATATATTTTAATTTTAAAACACCGTGGGACGTTGTTAAGTTGTTAAAAAGCAGTACATCTGGTCACTTTACTTTAGAGGGATGTGCTGGGTAAGTTATACTCAGATCTGAGAGGTGAGCCGAGACAGCACTCACGGCCGGTTAATAAAGACCCTCCAGGGGTCATTTTGATGACGTTTCTTGGAGGCCGCAGAACAATCACAAGGGCTTGTTAGGAAGAAGTTTTAAGAAAACTGGAAACTGCATAGGTGAGGGAAAACCCAAGGGGGATGCCCTGGCGTGCTCCTCGTGTTCCTCCTCACCCTAGGAGACGGAGAGGCTCTCCCACTGGAATCTCATCAGGAACGCTCTCTCCGGCCTGCGCACGGCCCTGGGCCTTACCCCTTCCAACTTCTTATTGTTAGCCAAACGCACGGAATAGTGCAGAGGAACAGCAGAGGTGAAAACCGCTGTCTGGACACAGCATGGATACGTGAATTGAAGCGTGTAGAATTCTTTAGGGAAGACTGCTACTGAGTCGGTGCTTACACACAGCAAGTCTCGATGCGAGTTTAGACGGCAGACATTCTGAGGGAGCCCAGGCTGTCTCCCTCAGAGCCACTGGTGCTTTTGAACCACTGACCTCGCAGTTAACAGCCCAAGGTGTAACTACTGGGCCAGGAGGGCTCCTGCCGGGAGAGGGTGAAAGAGACAAAAACACTGCTTTAGGGAGAGTGTAGACCACGATTGGGGGGCGGGGGGGGGTTGTCTGGAGAGGAGCTGCAGCCTGGCCTGTGGACATTTTGTTGAATAAAGGTTTCTGTGAGTTTGTAGTCATACTTTTTTACTTGCCCTAATAACGAATCGCCACACAACTCAGAATACCAGCGAAAGTCTTCAAGTAAAAGAAACTCCTCCCACCTTTGTCTCCTAGACTTCTCTCTCTTCCCTAGAAAGATCCGATTTTGCCAAATCTCTGGAAAAAATAGCCGTTCAATGCCATGCAATGCATGTGTAGGAATTGTCACACATATACGTTTTTATCTTTCACAAATGGTAGCACAATACACAGTAGTCTAGCTATTGGAGCACTTCCATTTTAGTTCACGTAGGAGAGCCTCATTAGTTTTAATAGCTACACAGTAAGCCAACTGTATTGATGATCATCATTTGTTTCATCAGTTTCCTACTAATAGACCCTAGGATGTGCTCTGAATTCGGTTGTAGCGTGAGCAACGCAACCCTTTTCTGGCGGTGAGACCCTCTATTGCCTCCTGTTTCTCCTTTTATTTCCCTGGGTAACAGTCGGTCTTTTCAATTGGACTGTCAGCCCCTGGAGAACAGGATAAGCTCAAAGAGTGGTTGCCTGGATTAAAGGTCTCAAGTGGGCCGGGATCCCCTAGACCTAAACCTTGCCGATCCAAAGGTCAGATGACTGCCCCACCTCAGAGCACCAGCCGGTCCCAGGGAGCACCAATACCACAGAAATGACGACGGCGCTCGAGGAGATCTCCCCAACGCAGCAGGGCTCGGCAACATCCACTAGCACCCTGGGATGAGCGCCCGCCATTGTCACCCCTGCACGAGGAGCAAACAACCCCTCCAGAAAAGCGGCCATCTCAGGAGGCGGGCAGGTGTGTCTAGTCATCGGAATGCCATTTGGTGTTGACTCCAGCTCACAAAACGGTGTCCCAGTGACCTGGAAAAGTTAAGCATCACCCAAAGTGCCTGAGCAGCCAGCAAGTGAGGCAACAGGCCCGCCCATTGGAGAATCTAACTCGTTCAGCCCAGAGGAAGATGTGGGAGGAGAAGAAAGTGAGGGGCGGGGGGGGGGGGTGTTACGGAGGCGGGGGCGGAGGGAACGCAGAGGAAAAACACTGGGATGGTATGTCAGCTCCGAACCAAATCAGAAAAAAAAAATAGGGAATGAGTAGATGACTTTAATTGTCTCCGCATCCACTGTCAGAGGTAATACATGCAGAGAATGTCCCTTTGTTAACAAACAAGGCGGGTGTTGTTATCATGCTGTTTAATGAACACTCATTATAACCTGGTAACATGACCCGCGTGGTCTGATAGGCTGATCTCAAAACAATTATGTCGACATCTCTCAGCTCATCCAGCTCTGTAGTTTCACAACGTATTCCCCCTCCAAAAACAAAAATCGTTTTCCAGACCGACGAGCGTTGTGTGCATCTTTCTGAACGTCCCCCCGTGGCGCCCCTCTACCTGGAACCACTCTCGTGTGGACAGCCAGGTGGGGTCGGTCACGGGCTCGCACTCTGGAAGGCGTCTGAGCGGCTCACTGGTCTGCCCTTCCTCTCTGTGCTCCTCAGTGACCAGAAGAACCGGCCCTGGGCCTAAGAAGAATATCCCACTTCACCCTGGTGCCCACCCCTCAACCCTCATCCTTTGGTCAGCTGAATCGGCTGGAAAACAGTGAGCAAACCATCCACCTCCACGCACTGGGGAACCCGAAGAGTCCCCAGCACAGGCATACCAGGCTCATGGGAGGAGCACGATGCCCCCGGGTTGCAGTGTGGTGAGGAGCTAGAGGTTGACACTCCTGAGCTGGATAAACAGTCCCTGTTTTCAAGTTCCCGTCTCACCTCCAAGGGCTGCCAGCTCCCTCATAACAAGGCCCACCTGGGCACCTGCTGCCTTGACCCATCGGGCAGAGCTCCAGGAGCTGAGTCAACAGTCCCTCCCAAAGCCAAGAACTGCAGGGCAGCCCCACCCTGTTCTCCCTGGCCGCCGTGACCATCACACGGCACTGGGCAGCTCCAATGCCCGCGAGCACCGCCAGCTGAGGGCCCAACAAGACCTTTGCATGCTATTGCAACTTCATGAAAATGAGCGCCAGGCCTTTCCACTCGGTGACTTGTAGAACTGGATGGAGAGGTCGTCGGGATGCATTGCTGTATTTTTCAGAGGCGGAAACAGGCCAAGAGAGGTTGCGTGTCTTGCTAAAGTCACCCAGCTGGTCAAACCAGGAGTAAGCCCAGGTCTCTTGATTATCTGTCCCCCAATTGTCTGTCACCAGTTTAATATTATGTCCGACTTGGGACACCAATGTCTCTTCCCCTTCCTGGCATTATCGGACTCCATTCTTTTAGAAGAAAACAATGACTTGACAGGATTGTGTGGCTGGGGAGGCTGGAGAAAATTCCTGGGACATCTCAGGGTAGAGCATTTGACATAATGTTTAAAAACAACAACAACAAGAAAAACACTCTCAGAGTTTCTTTTGTGTAGGGCCTTACTCATAGTTAGCAAGCGCTAGTCATCATGATACTGTAGTTCCTTCCAATTTTTTCCCCAATGATTTTATTGGGGGCTCTTACAGTTCTTACAACATACAATGCATCATTTGTATAAGTATATTGTACACATGTTGCTATATTCATTCCAAATATTTTCTACTTGAGCCCTTGGTATAAGCTCCTTTTCCCCTCCCCCTTTTTTATAGCTCCATTTTAAGAAACCAAATGACCACCTATTTCTTTGGAGTCTGCTACGTCCTCTCCTGGGATCTGAGGGCACAGTGAACTCTAGCAGTGGTTTGCTGCTGGTCATTCTGGCATTCCCCTCGAGTGGCAGGTGGAACATGAGACTGTCTATTCGACATCAAGCCTTCGAGATGGTCAGAATGCACTGCTCTTATCAAAGTGTTCCTTTTGAGCTAAAAATGAATTCGAAGTGAGTGGCATTCAAAAGGCCTGTGAAATGAAAGCTGGAGAGTGGCACTTCTATTTCAAGTTTGATCCCTTTTAGCAGAGAAGAGAAACAACTTATTTTAAAAGAGGCCACTAATATTAATCCAGAGGCAAGTCACTCTTTGAGAGCAGGGTCTGGCCTATTCAGGCTTGATCCTCACCCTCAGGCTGCCCTAGTAGACGTACCAC
Organism: Nesogale talazaci; assembly: GCA_004026705.1. Taxonomy (NCBI): domain Eukaryota; kingdom Metazoa; phylum Chordata; class Mammalia; order Afrosoricida; family Tenrecidae; genus Nesogale; species Nesogale talazaci. Next base: position 7,361 of record PVJH01030179.1, read on the forward strand.
AACATAATAGACAGGGAATAGAAGTTGGTGGAATGCGTGCACAAGTGAATAAGTACACCCGCTGAAGCTTCCTTTCATTACCAACACAAAGAAAGGTACAATTTGAGACAAAAATAAAGTGAATAAAGGGAGCTGAGAATTCACATCTCGGATCATCCTGTTAAAAGAGCAAACAGTGATGGGGAAGGAGGATCCTGGACACGTTTTCCCCTCGTGGGAAACGGGCCAAAGGAGCCCATGAAGGTGACCATGACAGTGAGTGAAGCCTCACGAACTCTCTACGACAGAGCCAAGCTCACACACAGCCAAGGGTGGGGTCCAGAATACGTTCAGAATGGATCAGTTCTGCAGGGAGAGAAAAATGGGGGGCAAAACTCAAAAGCACCCATGGGAGCAGGTTGATTGGTTCAGATGGAGGCAGTGAGAGCTCCGAAACTCTCGCCCCTGGTCACCCTCAGGTCAAAGAATCAGCCCAGGAAGATCAAAAGGGCAGCATTTACTCAACGAGCAAGTTTGGAGTGTGAGGCAAGAAGGGGGAACGGAGCCAGGGCTCACAGGGCTCAGGCAGGATCAGAGAGGGGACATGGAGGCGATGGCATTGCTGGAACTGAGATGATCCCCTCAGAACCCGTGGGGAGAGTGATGATACCTGGAGGGTGGAGGGAAGGTGGGGTAGAAAGGGGGACCCAATTATAAGAATCTACATAGAATCCCCTCCTGGTGGGCAGACAAAAGAGGAGTGGGCAACGGGAGACGTTGGGCAGTGTAAGAGACGACAAAATAACAATAATCTATAAATCATCAAGGGTTCATGAGGGAGTGGGAAGCGGGAAGGGAGGGAGCAAAATGAGGAGCTGAGGTCAAGGGTTCAAGTAGAAAGCAAATGTTTTGAGACTGATGATGGCAGCAGGTGTACAAATGTGCTTGACACAATGGGTGGCTGGATGGATTGTGGTAAGCTCTGTACAAGCCCCCAGTAGAATGATTTATTTTTTTTTATTTAATAATAAAAAATTAAAAGGTAACTTACCAAAAAAAATGATGATGGCAACATATGTACATATATGCTTGACACAATGGATGTGTGGATAGTGATAAGAGCTGTAATAACCCCCAATAAAATACTTATTTAAAAAATGTGTCCGAATGGTTGAATGTAAGACTGATGATCTGTTCAGTAAACCTTTACCTAATTTCCAATACAAAGTTTTTTTTAAAACCTCTTAAACACTCAAAACAAAAAACACCCCAAACCCACGCTTGATACACACGTGAAAGACGTGTGTCTGCTGTGGGTGAAGGTTGTTGTGCCAAGGTGGACAGGGTAGTGGCCCTTGGTGGAGGAGCGCAAGGTCCTAGACAGAACGAATGACAGTGTGACCATAAACCAGTTACTGAAGCAAAGCCATTGTTGGTATTGAGAGAGTTATTTATAGGGTTCAGTGGGCAAAGTTTTCCCTCTGTTTCCATGTATGTAAAATGAGGGCAGTAAAACTTACCTCAAAGCACATTTGAGAGGATAAAATGCGATAATAACTGGGATCGAGCCTAGTAACTTATAGAGTATAAAACAAATGAGAGGTATTATTGTCCTAATTATCAATGTATTATGGTAGAACCAAAATCAAAATTTAGGGTTCATTTTTACTTTCTGTTTCTTCGATTGGAACCATGCCATGCCAAATGCATATGATAGAGAAAAAATGGACGTGACTCATGACTCATCTGTTCTTTGGAACTTTAATCTCCTGCCCTCTTCATTTTATCTCCTGAAGGAAATGAACCAGAGAAGAGGGGGCGGGGGAGAAGTCATGCCACGGGTGAGAGAAGTTACTCTCTGAAGTGGCCTGCTAATTTCTAGAAATCATTTGCCCATGGCGGGGGCCCAGTTGTTCAGGGGTTGAAGGAGATCTGGGGACCACTGGTGTGGCCTCTGTCATCTGCCTCTGCATTTTGTTTTCTCTTCCATTTCTATCCGCTTAGGAGGCTCGACCCAACGAGGACCTCGCCAGAGCCAGGAAGCTTTGTTCCTTCCGGGCCTGCTGACAAACGAGCCAACCTGATTCTGGCCTTGAAGCTGGACAGTCTCCTTTATGGAGTGACACAGTCACGCTGTAAATGACCAGAGACATTCCAGAGTTCATGACTGTTGGGTAACAACAACACTTCAAGGGTGGCTGCAGGCACGAGGCCGACACGCCCCATGTGCGGTGAATGTGGAAGAACCACTCACCCTGGAATGTGGCCTGGCGGACCAGCCACTGGGCCTCCTCTCCATGCCCGTCGACCCAGCGCTGGGGGCGGGAACTGGACAGACTGGAGGGACGACTCTATTTCAGGGAATGACAAACTGATGGCACTGATTGGGTGAGAGTACTCACCTGCCTCCTGCTCTGGTTCCAAGGACAATCTGCAGGGAGGATTCGTTGAGGGGTGACTTATTGGCAGGGGGAAGTGCTGCAGAGTCAAACACCTGACTCCCCAACAGGACATCCAGCAGACTCAGCTATGAGAGTTGGGACAGGAGGCCTGTTCCTCCCCAGAGTCTTACTGCCACCAACTCGCTGAAGAGGACATTCCATTCCACTGAGAGAGAGGGGAGACAAGATGGCAGCTCTAAATTACATGTGCAATCGCCCAGGAGGCTTGTAAACATTTAAAGAGTTGATTGTTATTTTCATTCCTGACTGGTTTGGTGGTGCAAATAACAGCTCCATAAACTGCTGAAGTCCAGTCAAAGTGCTGAGGACATGGATTTGACAGCGTGAGGCACATTCGGGGCCAAGGGAATCTGCTCCCTGCCTTGGTTGGCTGCTGGGTACACACAGGCCTGGACTCTGGGCAAATTTATAGACGGAACCAAAGAAGAGCCCTCGGCATCGGCACAGACTCGGCCCTCAACAGTCCAGACCAGAGAGGCAGCCGGGCTCCAATGCCTTTTCCTTTCAGCCTGCCGTCTGCTGTAGGAACCCAGCCACCGAGTACCAGCCCTTCTCAGGAGTCACCGGGGTCACTGTGGTCACCACTTGGGCCTCCCAGAACTGCAGAGCTTCTCATCGTGACCCTTCTTTCCTTGAACAATCTAGTTCCCTTCTGCTTCAAGGCACAGCAGAGTGGGCTACCCAAGAAATGTCCGCTGCTGCTGCTGCTGCTGCTGCTGCTCTGAGAATGAGGGGGAAATAATGTCATCTTGGCCAGAGAAAACAAGCTCAAGGAGCTCTTCTATCTCCCCCTCCCCAGCACCCCCACCCCGGCCCCCAACACCTTCTACCCCCAGTTACACCATCAAAAGGGACTTTCCCTCTCTGACCACCAGGGTCTCCAGTGGTGAGCAAAGGCAGTGACAAAAGGCGTGATGTGGTTTCTGCTCAGTTAGAAGCACAGGAAAAACTTTCAAACAGCCCTTAGAAGGGAGAAAAACCCAAGTACGGAAGGAAGTTTGCACCTTGAGCACCGATGGCTTTGTTCTCTTCTCTCTCTCTCTCCCTCCTTCCCTCCCTCCCTCCCTCCCTCCTTCCTTCTCTCCCTCTCTCCATCCATCAGAAAAAATACACCTTTTCATTTGGAGAAGCCCAGCTACCCAACAGACCTCAGCAGAGATCGGCTTGAGAGCAAACGTCTGGTTCCATTCTATCCCTTTCAAACTCTCGCTGCTCTGATGGGAACAAGCCTGAGACCTGGGCGTAAGAGCTGCTGTTCTCATTTCTAAGTCTTAGGAGCTGCCTTCCTTTTCATTCTTTCTTTTTTCTTTTTCTTCCCCGGCCCCCCCTCCACCCAGCCAATCCTCTTATGAGCATATAATCCTTCAGCCTCTAGATGAGCAATCATACATTATGTTTTCACATTAAACTTGGAGAACAGGTTGAAACAGCTGTAATCGATCAGAGATGGGCTGAATGGCTTGCTTTGGGTAATGTAATTTCCAGTCTGGAATCCACGTGTAGGTCAAGACAAGAGAAGACAAAAATGACCAATTTGAAGCAATCCAACTATAAATTGTCTAGGGTTCCTGTTAGTGGTGAAGCTGTGTCGCAGGTGGGCCTTCTGAAAGTCTTCCGATGCTTTGTAGCGGGATCACGCCTGTTGGGATTACCTTGCCTGGGAGGGTGGGGGCCAGAGAGGAACAGGTGGCTCTTTCTCACCTTTCACCCCAGCTTCCAGGCACATTGCTTCACTCTGCAAGGGCCATATTTAGAACCAAGAGCATACCTCCTGAAACTCAGAGGCAACCCCCCCTTTTTTTATGTGCACTTGAATCAGAAAAGATGTCCACCGATACATTTCCTTTCCTTTGTAGAAAACACTCCCCCACCCCCCACCCCGTGTGCTTTCAGGCGGAATGAAACCATTTGACCAAAATGCTATCTGTAGTGTTGCAATCACCCGACGCCTTCCATCTGAGGACCACGGCCCTCTTTCGCTGCCTTCCAGGTCTCTGAGGACTCCCCTGAGAAGGCGGAGCTAGCTCAGTGCCTCAGTTTCCCCCTTGGCACACCCTCACTTGACCTGTGGCTAACACAGAACCGCTGAAGCCTGACACCTGACGTTCTGCTACAGCACACGGAAATGCCACCTCGCTATGGCACCTCAGCAGCGACTGGCCACCCCCACCCCCGGGTGTGAAGAACCCCTCAGCGAGGAGGCCGGGAACGAGCTCAGCGTCAGAAACGACGATGGTGGGAAGAGTTAGGACTGGTGGCGTGGGCACTGATTCATAAGGGGCCACCGAAGGTCATGGTTCGAGGAGGCACGCCATCCGTCGCTTTCTTGCTTTTATGAAAAGTCTGCAGAAGTAGTGAAGAGTCAAACTCCTGACAAGGCAGAAGTCCGTAATTTACTGCTATAAAACTCGGCTGTTTTGGCAAGCCTGCCCTAAGTACAAACAACCCCAGTGGCTCCTCGGGGCCCTGCCCAGTTCGGCAATAGGAGCATTGTCTGATCCGCTAACGTAGGAAGCAGAGTCAGGAAGCTGGAATTCGGTTTCCAGTTCCAGCATGAACTTGTCAGCTGGCTTGGGCATCTCCCTTGACCTCTCCAGCTTCATTCTCCCCATGACTGGGATGGAGATGGTCAAAGGTGGGCTGCCTGGGAGAGAGCAGGTTGCCTTAGCCCTTCCCACCGGCTCAAGGTCAAGAACTTCTGGCAGCAGCAGCAGCAGGAGCCGACTCCCAGACCTGTGAGGGGCAGTGAGGAAGACTTCAGGGCCATTAACCAGGTATAGGAACAACAACTTTACCCTGCTCAGTGAAAATGAAACAGCTTCGTTAAAATGCAGCCTCATTGTGTCTACAGCCAACTGAGTGGAGGGGTTATTTGGGCCATGGGCGCTGCCTTCCCCAGTCCAGAAGGCAGGCTCCCTGCAGCCTGCAGCCGAGATGAGGGTGTGCTCAGACAGAGCCGGTGCTTGCCAATCGCCGGCACAGCAAGCCGTCTGAGCAAATCTCTTTAGAAGTTGTGCCTACCGATCCCCACCCTCCTTTCCTCCGAACCACATAAACACCAGCGTCAGAGTGCTGGACGTACAGACCGGTGTGCCCCACACTTGGCACTCCTGGGGGGCCAGTTAACCCCTTCAGCGGCTCACTGTCACTCGGAGGGTTGAGTCCGTCCGGAGACACCCACGGATGAGAGGTGATCTCCTTCTCCCGGAATCAGCCCTTGCAAACTTTCTGGGGACCAGTTCTGCCCCGCCACCCATGACGCGGCCATGAGTCGGGGTCCGGCCACCGCCAAGTCTTCATGGGGAATAAGACAGGGAGCAGCCGCCCCCCATTTTGGAAACGGCCTGTCTTCACGCTGATTGTGCCTGTCCTCGCGGGGCCCCGAACACTTCCGTGCCAGCACCCCTCTTCCTGATGCCACCCGGGCGGGGCCCCACCTGTCCGACTGGTCCACTTCCTCGTGCTCCCGGCCCTTCCTCAAGCATGCGAAGCAGTGCGGGCAGGGCGGCGGCGGCAATGACTGGCATTCGGTTGGCCAGGCTGGAGCCCAGCTGTGACCCAGCAGCTGTTGGGTCAGCCGTGGGCCTGGCCGAGGACAGAGCAGAGTGCCCCAAGGGCAGGCCCGGGAGCCCAGAGTCCACGATCAGTGCTCCCACACCTGGGCCTGGACGACCCCCGGGAAGCAGATGGGTTTCAGGAAAGAGGCCGCGTGGAGGCTGGGGTCTGCTTCCCGGGCCCCGACCCTCACGCCCCGCTTCTCCGTGTCTCTGATACAGCCGATCGCCTGTCCTGAAGGCCGGAGAGATGCCCCGGGTCATGTTTTAGTTTATTTCTATTTGTTGGAGGAGGGTGTGGGTGGGGGGTTCGAGGCGGTGAGGTGGCCTGCCTGCGCCTGCGATGAAGGAGAATCACAGTGAAACTGACGAGTCAGGCCGAGAACGCAGGCCGCCCACAGCAACGGCCGAGCCCCAACTGCTCCAGGCGGGCGAAGCGCGCACCCGCCGCTCGCCTCAGCCTCCGGCTTCCACAAGCTGGCGATTCAGTAATAACTGGAAGCACCGTGGCCGTTTCGCTCACTATTTTTTTAATCTGTTTATTCATAAAGCAATTCTTCACTTTTCACTTATTCTCAACCCCTTTCATATCTCTCTGTTCACAGTTTCTGTCTTGGCTTTAACCTCTCCCTCTCTCCTCCGCCCTCTGGCTGTTTTAATTTCTCTGTTCTCCCTTTTGTAAACCGTGAAGCCGGATTGTTTTGCTCACTGAAATATGTCTCTCAACGTCTTCTTCGGTTCTTCATTACTGACTCATTCTCCTCTTTAGCTACCGCTGTTTCGCTCAGACCCCACCCCACCCCTTTCCCTTTTGGGGGTAGCAAGCTTAAATGTTTCCCAAGCATCTCACAAGTATGCCTTTGATTAGAAGGAAAAAAAACGAAGATGAGAAAATGAGCCCACTAAACTAAACATCCTAGAATTCATGGCATTTTATCCTAGCAGAAAGTTCAATTTAAGCAAAACCCATTATTTCCATTAAAAGAATTCTGATTCCTTTCAGATGAGCATATTAATTCGGAGGGAAGTCCATGGTTCTCACAAATTAGCAGCGTCTTCGCAAGCCCACTGCCTTTAGCCAAAAGAAGCCACAAGACTTGTTTCCATCCAGGCCGGCCCCTCATTTCCATTTGCTCTGACATCTGCTTTCTGAATTACAAATAGCTGCCTGTAGCAGCAGTCAGAGTTCCAAGGAAAACAAACCAAAAGGAACGAAGAGGAAAGTGGAATCTTAGCCTATAGAGAGGGCTCGGGACAAAAGAAGACGACCCTCAGTGAAGTGGGCTGCCACAGAGGCTATGATAGCGGGCCAGGAGGGATTGGTGAGTGTGAGGGGGACCCAGGCTGGGCGGTGTTGGAACTGACCCACAGGCATTTGACTGCCACAATCACCCGTGTTCAGAGCCGCAAGACTTCGCTAGGTCACGGACATGAGGTCCGCCCCAACTCATAGGGACACCTGTCACCTGTGGGTTTCTTCTGAGTTTCCTCTCTCTCCCTGGGAGCACCTGGTGATTTCGGGCCACTGATCTCGCAGGTAGCAGCCCAACTTGTAACCCCCTACATAGCCCCCAAAGCTCCTTCCTAAAGACTTCAAAACAGAGTAAATGGAAGATAAGCCATGGATGGTTCCTTGACTTTTCAGGAAACTCTGACCCAGGAGGGTTCTGGAATTGTCCCTGAAAGACCTAGTTCAGGAGGACTAGAACCAAGCATCCAGATTTCCCTGTCCACAACTCCTCCCATGAGTGCAGCCCTCAACATGGTAGCTTTTGCCTAGAAGCATATCTATGGAAAAGGAAGCCAGGACGCTTCCTTTTCCCTTGAGGAATGAGCTCTCCCAGCTGGCCATGGAAACCACCAGGGTGAAAGCAGAATCTCCCTGTGTCCGCCAGAGCCTGGGCCACCCCTTAGTTCTGTCTCTGCCCGGGAACCATCCAAGAAGCTGTTCCACCCAGGCTCCTGGGCTGATGAGTCTCAAAACAGACGTCTGTCGGTTACTTAGGCTGAAACTAGGGAGCCCAAGGAACGCGACATGGGAGGGGAAAGGGTGTGGCTCACTTCCTGTGCCTGCGTAGAGTAGCAGTGTCCGTGGGAGAAGAGAAGCTGTTCCAAGTCACAACAGTGCGGACAGACCTTGGACTTGCCCTCCCGAGTACCAGGGGCAATGCTATTTGAGAGCGGGGGTCAAGAATCATTGTCCATCCTCTTTCAGAATTCTTAGGTGTCCTGGAGGCCTAAGCGGGCACGTCTTGGCCTTCTAACTGCAGCGTCAGTCGTTGGAAGCCACCAGCAACTCTCAGGAAGAGAGCCGAGGAGTTCTACTTCCGTAAAGTGAATCTCAGAAACTCGCAGAGGCAGGCCCGCACTGTCCTACAGGGTCACTATGGCCTCAACTTGATAGCAGTGACTGGGAGGTGGAGGGTGGGTGGGTTTCAGAATTCCTAGGAACTCAACCGTGCAAGTACTTGTCAAGCATTTCACTCCTTTTCCCGCCCTGTTGGTGTCAGGCTATGACAGACAGATCCTCAGAATGAGGTTCTCCACACCCACCTTTCCTATCTGTACTGAAGGAATGTCTAGCCTTCCCTGGGAGGCCTCTGGACGATAACCCAACCAGGCGCCGTCACCTCCATGCCCACTGGTGGCAACTTCCTGCTGGAGCAGGTCTGCATCCCGCGGGTCTCTGGTGAACGGCTTTTGTTTAGAAGCAGGTGGTCAGACTTTTCTTTGGAGCCGTCTCTGGGGAGACTGAAGAAGCCCGGCTGCCGCGGTGGTTAAAGCATTCAATGGCCAACCTGAAAGGGCAGGGATACAAACCCCCAGCCATTCGACAGGCAATTCGACAGAAGCCGTCGTGGTGGCACCGTGAGCGGCGTGGGATTGCTCATCCTTGGAAAGATGGGGCTTTCTCCTCTTGCAAACAGTTTGTCTTGGAAACCCGCAGGGGCAGTTCTACCCTGACCTAGAAGATTGCTCCAAGTTGACGCCAACTTGAGAGCCATGTGTTTGATTTTTTTTTTGGCCGTAAAGATCACAGCTTTGGAAGCCCAATGGGACAGTCTTACTTTGTCCTGTCAGGTTGCTAGGAATTGATGTCAATTTGACAGCAACAAGGTTGTTGTTATTTTGTTGTTGTTGCTGCTGCTGACTTGATTAGAATGACCAGCCTTTCAGTTAGCACGTGAGCATATTAGCCGTTGGCGTTATTCCAGAACATTTTCTACCCACGTCTTCCACTTAGCGTCTTCTCAGGTGCATGGCATCTGAATGATGGCCGAGGGGAGGATTTACCAGCGTGTCTCTTCATCTTGTGCCTTCAGACAAGCTGAGTCCCCGATAAGCTCTCCACTGAAGGAGACTTCCCGTGAAAAGGAAACCCTGGTGTTAGAAACCCGGATGGGTAGGAAGTGCTCCTCGGCATTTGAAACCAACAGCCCTTCTAAGATGGCTTGATTTCATTTCTCATTCACAACGGAGGAAAACTGGTTACCATCAGCTACAGCAGCCATTCTCAACCTGTGGGTCGTGACCCCTTTGGGGGGGGGGTGTCAAACGACCCTTTCACAGGGGTCACCCGATTCATAACAGTAGTAAAATGGCAATGATGAGGTAGCCAGGAAAATAGTTTTATGGCTGGGGAATCACCACCACATGATATGAAGGGTCTCCCCATAAGGAAGGTTGAGAACCACTGCTCTACAGATAATTCCTTAAGATACCTAAGATTCCATGAACTCTTTTGTTAACATGCTGCGATTTTTCTTATCCAAATTACTTTTACCTCTCTCTCAGGTCCTTCTTGTTCTGCAAGATGGATTTAGAGGGCAAGTCCAAGGTGATTAAATATTTATGTTAAATAAACTCTACCCTAAATCTGGAAAGAAGGAAATTTGTCCCTGAACAACTTTGCTTCACCCCTTCCCAAACCTGTATAGAAAGACAAAGTAGGAAAGGCCTGTTGGTTTCCAGTGCTTGTGATTTGGACAATGAATATTTGCCGAAGTCAGGTTAAAAATAACTTTTGAGTCTTGCTGGATTCTTGTTTAAATTACATCGTGGAGACTGTGTTGGTAGTGAAATGGCGTATTCTTTCGCGAGCAGCTGTCGGCAGCACTTTGAGCACACAGGCTCATGGGCTCCGAGGGCTCGAACTTGAGCAAGAAAGTGAAGGGAGGCCAACCGACAGGTGCCAAAACTCTTCTTGTGGCTGCCATACACCCCAAAGTGGACTCCAGCAGTGCTCGGAATACTCGAATTCCTTTTGTGGTTGCTGTGATGTCTTATGATTTGAAGTTGTTAATGAAATAGATGTGGTAGGAACTAAACATGATGACTTCTTAAGAGAACAGAAAGATCTTCTGGATTGCTTCCATAGACACACAAATCTCTCCCGGTTATAATCCTTTGAGTCGCCACCCTCTGTGATCTAGACTTTTCTTCTAGACTGCCTTACCCTAGAGGCTTGGTTCTACATCAGAAACCCTTGACTGTGTGCCTTTCATTTCGTTCACTCCCGTTCTGGCTTTCCTTCATTGTCTCCGTTCAGAAAGAGAGGGGTGAATAAGTTCACTTGTATTGTTTTGGATCCTAAATTGTTCCCTAAGGGGCAGGGAATCTACAACTATGTCTGTAGACACCCATTAAGTGTATGTTCTGACACATATGTCCTATGGGAAATAGAATACATCACTTCTGCACAACATTTTTATTTTGTTGAAGAGAGGCTTAGAAAAAGGTGACTTCTTTCTCTTCCTTCATCTGATGAGCACAAAAGCTCAGTCCAATGTGGAGGAGGCGTCTGACCTGGTAGACATAAGTGATCAGTGAATGGTAGGTATCCTTGCATGTAATGTTTCATTAACCAGCCAAGCCTACAAGTGTATAGATTACGAATTCTCAAGTTCTTTGTCAAGTAAGCAAATGATCACTTAGGGCAGTTTGCTATTACTCTTATTGGGCTTTGTCTGGGAAGATTATTACTATGGTACTGTAAAAATTAGGAGTTCAACCAACACCATTTGGCACATTTAAGACAATAGGGTTCTGGGTTTCTTAACTCCAATGACATGTTGGCAGCACTTTGAATTCTTGTTACAGATGTTCAAGTGCAGTTAAAGCAGAAGCATTAAAGAAAAAAAATCAGGCATCTTTGAGTGTACAGGGCAGGGAAAAAGACTTTATTTAGCATGAATGCAGCATGGACACAATTTGCCGAAAATGTTTGGATCTCTTCTCATTGAAGGCATTATCGAATTTTTGGAACTTCTATTTAATGAGCCTCCAATTTACTTGTGTGTGTGTTTCTGGAAGATACGTTAGGCTTCTCATGGACAACCAGGTAAACTCACCCCCACGTGGTCCCTGGGCTTAGTGCCAACAGTACATACCCAGATTCTGGTAAAAGAGAAACTTTCGATTAGTAAATTTAGACGTCACAAGAAAATGTTATCCTGAGATGTATGGCAATGTGGCTCTGCAGATTCCCTGGGGAATATATCTAATATAGCTTATACTCCATAGAAGCTCCCAGATTCAGCGTCCCAGGGCTTCCCCCAGACCGCTAACCCGAGCGCTCTAAAATGGCATAGGGTGAACCCATGTCTTCACCTCTTCTGTTGCTGTCAACCAAGTAAGAGACAGACAGACACATCCAACACAAGCAAACAAACCTTCCTAGTTAGAGGCTAATGTTTGAAGTATCCTTCTTGAAGAAGACTTGTATAGTTCATAATTATTGTCAGCCATTTGGAGGGAGATGACCCATCAATGTCATGTCTCTCACAAGTGTAGTCACTGGTAGAGGGAAGTGTCTCAGAAGGCCTGTCCTGGGCTGGGTTGGGGAGAAGTAGCTGAAAACATCACTGGTTGCTGGAAACAGAAAGGGAAGCAATGTGGGGACAAAATTGTGCTATGTCCAAAATTCGGTCTGGGGTCCCCCTTACCATTCAGATTAAGATGTCACTCACTGCTCCATAACTCAAGACACTAGACAAGCACCGGTAAAGCATGAACATTTATATTTAATTTACATTTCGACAATTTGCACATAAATAACAAATGTAAACCAGTACGTAAACATAAGATAGTTTGTTCTAGCAAAGTAAAAAGCCAATAACTTTGGTCAGTTTTAACTTTGAGTAGAGGAAAAAACCAAAACCACTCTTCACTGTGGGCTCAACCTTCACATGTAAGAGGCCTAAGAGGGAAAGTCAGACATGAAGGAAGCAGGCCTGGCTCAAGCCTCTGCACATCTGTGTGTGAAAAGCGCCAAAAAGCAGCAAGCACAAACGGGAAAGATGCGAACAAATGGTGGCTGAGAATAGAAGGCCTCTCCTCTCTGATGTCGGTGTGTCGGGGAGCCATGCTTTGGTTTCCCTAGATTCAAACAATACCCCATTGCACCGGCATGCACAATCCTGTAAGTTTTGCTACTTAAGGGAACCGATCCATAAGGCCCTTAGGTTGCCCCCAGCTTCTCCTAAATGTGTCCGATTCTGCAGCGACTGACATGGTCATGGGCAAATGTCCTTTATCAAATGGATTGATGAGAGATGGATCACCACGCAGGAGGGACAGGAAGAGTGCAGGAGCAAGACGGCCAGCAGAGTCGGCGGCGGGATCTGTATTTCTGACTTTGGTGTGACCACATAATTACGCTGAGACAGACCAAGAATGCAGCCATCGTACATGGTCCTCAATAGGAACACAAAGACACACGTGTTCCTCTCTTTCTCCTTGGTGGTTCTGTAGCCCTCACTCGGCACCAAGGTTTAGGTCACGGCTCACCCCCCCCATGAGTGCTAAGCAAAGTTTCAGGAGAGGATTGTTTTTAGGGGGTGGGTGGGTGGGTGGATTCAAAGGGCCCTAGGTAAAAGTAGGTTCTTTTACATGGCTTGGCTCACAATGTAAGTGGTTATAAATATATATATATACATATACATGGTATAGTGGTATAAATAGATTTATAAATATACATCAGTCTTCGCTACACCTTGAATGCTGACATAGAATCTTTGGGTCGAGCAGTACAAGAATACAATGACACGCTCTCTATCCCCTTGGCGTACACTGGGTTTCTTCTCCAGGGTAGCAAGTCCTTAGATAAGACACTCTTTCCTGCACAGCGGGACATACTCAATGAGGTAATTGTTGTTGAGCAACTTTGCAATGCTCTCTCATCTTCAATTAAATTAACCAGAACACGTAAAAACACAAATACCAAGGACAGTTTTACAGAAAAATATAAAATCGATGTGTTGGGGATAGGAATGTTCGGTTACCCGCTTTCACCCTAAGACGACAAAAATACCCGTTTTCTTGTTTTTCAGAGTGTGGCCTGAGCCCATCTACCTCAAACTCCTTCCTGATAAAGCACCACGATTGTGCAATTTTAACATAAAATAACCAACAACAAAAACAACACCCAGACGCAAGCCCCCAAACCTCACACATACCACCCCCGCCAATGCTTCGGGAAGAGCCTGGCAGTGGTCTCAATGTCATCTTCTTCACATTTTCAGATAATACACGGGGATGCAGAAGGCACGTGGCCACCCCGAGGGTCACCTACAGGACTCGAGGGGAGGGTGCATTGTTTAAAAAGAGACAGCTTGGCCATACCTTCCCGTCGCTCTTCTGACTAACATTATGGCTAAACAGGGAGAGAAAATGAGAATGGTGCAGAAACACAGAAGATTCTCTTTCTTGTTCTTTCTGATCAAGTCTATGATCGGGTAAGTCTGCACACATCCACTGAAACTATAGCTGATCCTACCAATTAACACATCGACCGTTTTAACTTTGGCAATACCAAAACCTCATTCTCAAATATCTTGGAGGTAAGCTGACTGAGAGACATGATGAGATTGGCTAAGTCTTAGGTACGGTACTTAAGTAGATGTGCAGAAAATTATCCACCCAGAAGGGCCACAAGACAAAACCCTAACATTTATACTCAAATTACAAGGAATTTTTCCAGTCATTGTAAACGTTTTTAATTATTGCTTTCTGAATGGTAAATTGCATAATAAATTATGAAGTATCATCATTGAACAAAAAATAATTATGGCTACTAAGCAATAGTCTTAGTAATGGGAAGGCTATGCACACATATCTACATAAGTCCTTGAGATACACAGGTTCAAATAGATAGCGGTGGGTGTAAATAAGTAGGTATCATACGCATACATACATACGTACATATATATATATATATAATAGTCTTTGCCTCGTTTATGCCCTGAGATTTCAGTAACTTTGGGGTTCCTTCTTTTAATTCCAGAGAGGTGAGGAGGTCTCTCCCCCCAACCCCCCGCACCCCCGCCCCTCATACCTGCTGTCAGGAGAGTTTTGCTGAACTGGAATTATGTACAAGCAAATTTGCTACAGGCACCCTGACTCACCAAAAAGTCATAAGTTAAAAACAAAAAGAACAGCAAAAGCAAAAGCAAACAACACTTGTCATCTTTCTGAAAATTTTAAGGATCCATGGTCTCAACTGTCTCTTGTTTGACCTTGACAGGTTCCAGAGGTAGTGGCTGACAGGGAGGTAACTTCCTGAGGGCCGAGTCTGAGGAGTCATAAAAGTTACACCCTGAGGAGAGGAGTCCGTTTTCCAGGTTTCTCTGCAAAGAAACTTTGAGGCCCGTGTCTTCCTTCTCTTTTCTGACCAGGGCCAGGATCTCTTTCTCCACCACCGCAGTCACATCCACGTGGTCTTCCATGTCCTCGAGCCGGTCGGCGTTGTCACTGATGTCGAACTTCTCGATCTCTTCGTTGATGCAGGTCAGGTCCTCCAGCGGCAGCCCGGGCGCCGGGGCCAGCGGGCAGTGGCCCTTCAGGTGCACCTGGAGGCTGCAGAGGTGGATGTAACTCTTGTGGCACTGGGCACACTTGTGGGGCCGCTCGCGGGTGTGCAGGCGCTTGTGGAGTTTCAGGTGCACGAACTGGGTGAACTTGGCGGGGCACACCTTGCACTGGTAAGGCTTCTCTCCCGAGTGGAGGCGCAGGTGTGTTTTGAGATTGCTGGTGCTGCTGAACCGTTTATGGCAAACCTGCACGGGTGAGGAGCGGGGCAGAGCAGGGAGACCGGAAGGTTAGAAGCTGCCAACGGGAGGACAAATACCCAGCCATACCTGGGTGGCCAGGAGCCACCCCGTTGGGGCCGCCACAGGGAGGCATTAAGCAAACAGGGCAATGCAGCCGCACTGCACACGGGGTGGCATTGATTCCCCTACACTTGCCCACCCCCTGGCAGCTGGCGGTGTCTTCGATGAGGACCGAGCCCTGGGAGGGCCAGGGTGCTCAGCCTTAGGCATGGGCTCAGCCTGTGGCCGGCAAAACTCCCGGTAATGGGTCAACGACAGGTTGCATGAGCGACCAACACCGAGGACCTGCTCCCCCAAGCTTCACCCCGGCAACGCTGCCCACCTGGCATTCATGCGGCTTCTCTCCCGTGTGGACCAGGTAGTGTTTCTGCAGGTGGGCCAGCTGCGTGAAGCCCTTGTTGCAAGTCTGGCATTTGAAGGGCCGCTCCCCACTGTGCACGCGCAGGTGGACCTGGCGAGAAGGTGCGGGCGTCAGACCTCGGCTGTCCCCCCTCTGCCACCCGCTCCCCCAGGGCCCTCCCACGGCCGCTGAGGTCTGAGTAGGTGCAAGCAAAACCGGAGGGGCTCCACAGGCTGGGTTCCACCAGAACTCAACCGGCGACGGGCAGACAGACTCAGCTGCCATTAAGTTGACTCGGTCGAGCAGGGTCTACAGCAGGGGTGCTGGAAACATCGACCGCGATCGACCTAACTCTTGAGTCTAACCCTAACAATGACCCCCAAACTAACCCCAACCCCCACCCTCACCTGTCTATTTTTTGAATGTCACGCGATCTCCCCACAGTACATTGGCGATCAACTAGCAATAGGTCGACATCCATGTATTGAGTACTGTCCTGGTCTAGACTGATCTTCCGGCCCAAACCCCACAGATTTTTCTAAAAAAATTGGGGAGAGGTAGTAACGTGTCCAAAGCCACCCCCTAGAAATGACAATGGTAGTACCTGCACTCCCTGAGTTTCCTACTGCTGAGAATGTAGTGGACAACTGGTAGACAGTCGGCTAAATAGGTATGTAACACACACACACACACACACACACACACACACACACACACGCAGACAAATGCTCTCTC
Organism: Nesogale talazaci; assembly: GCA_004026705.1. Classification (NCBI taxonomy): domain Eukaryota; kingdom Metazoa; phylum Chordata; class Mammalia; order Afrosoricida; family Tenrecidae; genus Nesogale; species Nesogale talazaci. Next base: position 23,541 of record PVJH01030179.1, read on the forward strand.
TCTCTCTCTCTCTCTCTCTCTCTGGGCTCACCTTCAGATTGGAGAGCTGCCCAAACGTCTTGGAGCAGACGTTGCATTCGTACTTGATCTTGCCGTTCTGCTTCTTCAGCGGGTAGGGCAGGGTCTTGTAGCCGGTCATGTTCCGCTTGCTCTTGATGAGATTCATGGCTTCGTCGCTGCTGCTGGGGGCCGCCAGGGCCGCCGAGGTAGCTTTGGGTTGTACCACGTGCTCCGCCGTGGCGGCGGTGCCCGCCGTCGGAGACCCGCTGCTCGGGGGGGTGCACACCTTGTCCTTCAAGCTGGCGGCGGCCCCGGGGAGGGAGAAGGCACTGTGGGGGGCCGGCACCAGCACGTCCCTAGGGTGCTCGGGCTGCAGCAGCCGGCGGGGCCCCTCGGAAGGCAGGGAGCTGGGGAGGGTGGCCGGGCTGAGCATGGGGTGAGGCAGGCTGCCCCCACCGAGGAGGTTGCTGTAGACGGGGTACAGCCTCGGGAAGAGGCCGAAGTTGCTGATGTTACTCAGGCCGTTGCAGTTCATGCTGTACGGGGGCAACAGGAACTTGGGGTAGTGGGCGTTGTAAGAGGGGATGAAAGCGGGGGGCAGGTGGGGCGGAGGTGCATACCCCGGGTAAGAGCCCAAGCCTTCGGGGCCGTAGGGCGGGTTCAAGTACGCATAGGAGTTCCTCTGGTCGTGGGAGATGGGGGCCAGCGGCGACCGGGCCGCCCCTGGACTGCTCTGCGGGCTGGAGCTCTTGAGGCTCTGGTCAGGGCTGCTTCTGGCCGAGGGGCTGGGAGTGGTGGAGGACGGAAGAGGGGAATGGGTCATGTAAGGGGGTCGCTCCATCCCGTAGGCTTTCAAAAAGTCTTCGGGCAGCGGGGCCCGGAGTGGGTAGACCACCCGAGGATAGAAGGGCATTTCGGGGCTCCCGTCTTTCCGAAAGTCCTCCCCGTCCTTGTCTGGTGCGAGGGGTGAAACGCTGGCGCGATAAGGGTCCCTCCCTTTGGAGGGGGCAGAGTCCAGTCGGAGGATTTCCTTCACGCTGTGCTCTCTCTTGGGGGCGGCACTCTTGGGGCAAAGTTCGCTTCTCTCGGGGTTCAGTGGCTCAGGGTGGTTCTGGGTGGGCACTGCAGAGGAGGAGAGAAGGCGGTTAGTGGGAGGGGGGACTTGACCTGGCGTGAGATGGCCAGAGGGACCCTCTCTTCTGGAGCAAAGCAAGAGCACCAGCTGGTGACCCAAATCTAGACTTGTGGCTCCCTGGACGGCCCACTCAGTTGGTTCCTTCCAGCATCCGAGTGCCTCTAGGAACGGCTGCTCCTCTTCCCTCCCAGGGAGACGGTTCCCAGTCCAGGGCAAGACCATGGGTTCCCTGTGTTCTCTCTCTCTCACAGTGAACACCCCACCAACCGCCAAGTTCTGTTCACACTCGAACAGATCAGCTTCCATTTTAGATGGAGTGGAAAACTACCAGGGCGGAGGCAGGAGGGGTGTCAGGGGTTACTCAAGTCATTCCGGTGTTCACAGGTTACCTAGAGGAAATCAGCACACCCTGCGAGCTGAGATGTCAAAGATTAGGAGACTCATTTCAAGTAACGAAGCAGTCATCAATTTTCGCCCCAGTTCTGGTTTAATACCGAATTTGATAGAGCCCCGCTGGATCTGCCCACGCCCACTGGACAGATGGGTGACGTGGAGGCCACCTCTCAACCCTCCCCCCCACTGGCAACACCCCCTGCCCACCCCCTCCCCCCCACCCCCCACCCCCCTCCAGCTCTGGTTGAAGCAGGCTCGGAGCAAGGCTGT
>PVJH01030180.1:0-25106 GCA_004026705.1 Nesogale talazaci
AGGTAGCTGTGGATGTGACCCCCAATGGGGTCTCCTTTAAAGTTGAAATTGATGTCCATGTATTTGCCAAAGCGACTGGAGTTGTGGTTTCGACTGGTGCGAGCATTGCCGAAGGCCTCCAGCACGCAGGTGGAATTGAGCAGGATGTCCTTGACCCTTTGTGGGGACAGAAGGAGGCTGTGTTGCCATGACAGTGGGTACAGGAGCTATGTTCTTAAAGTCCTCCTTTCAGGGGAACAATGGTATCCCTAGACCATTGTCACTCCCTTTGAAACCTGTCCACACAAACCATAAAGTCTTAGGGCTATGAAGAGTCACAGGGCCGGAGTTTGGACCCCAGCGTGGCTTCTTTGCCTGACGCATGCTTAGAGGCTCAGCAATTGAACTTTACGTGCAGGTACTGGCCGACTTGTGCTGAGAGAGCTTCGCCCAGTAACGGTGCTCAATACACACCGGCTCTTTTTGTCCCCGCCTTCTCAGGATCTCCTCCCCTTTTCCAGCCCTCGCCTGCACCTGTCTGCCAGCTGCTGGACCACTCGCCACTGACTTCCATTTGCAGGGCTTTAGAGTCCCGACAACATTGATGCAATCTTACCTCACACCCTGTCCCCCACCCCCAAACAGGAAGCCATTGAGGCTCTTGCCCAACACAGGAAACTGCTTTTGCAAGGTCCCTCAGCTGGGCGTGGCAGGGAAACCCTGCCCCAGTCTAAGTGATTTTTAGCCCAGCATCCTTTCATGGCCAGGCGACTGGTGACTGACCACTCTCTGCAGCACTTTGGCTCTGCCAGGGTCACTCCCCAGCGAAGTCACCTTCCTGCTGTTTCTCCACGCTTCTCCATCCTTCTTGTCTGCGCCCTTTGTCTCCTACTCCCCTCATTTGCTGTAGGGGCTGCCTCTTGTGGGTTTTTCCCCCTTCCCCCCAGTTGCCATCCAGCTGTGTCTGGCCTCTGGCATTTTCTTCAGGGCCAACTCCACTGGCCTTCGGTTAAGGAGAGATCATTGGGCAAGCCCTGGTTTATTGCTCCTGTCTTAGATTGCAGGTCTGCCTAGACCCATGGCCCCAGTCGCCCACGGCTTGTGCCCCCCCTCCTCGTCCTTACCTCTCCACTTCAGCCCTCTGGCTTGGATTGGTGACAGCTGCAATGTACTGCATGATGTGCTTGCTAGCTTCTGTCTTCCCTGCCCCACTCTCCCCTGCCAGCACATGGGTGGGGATAGATAAACGGGTGAGGCTGCTCCCACCAGGCTGGGCCCATTAGTCGAAGCTCCTCAGATCCGCTTCCTGCCCCACCCTTTAGCACTCTAGGATGGGCATGACGCGTCCCTCCCACTCCCACCCCTGCCCCCACATTTTCAGAGAGGGACTGGCATCACGTCTGTCTGACCTGAGATGACGATGCAGGTGTCCCTCGCTCGGCGCTTCATGGCTTTGTAGGCGGCATTGGCCACAGCGTAGAGGTGGGGTGGCCGTTCGTAGAGCTCACGGCCCTGGTACAGGTTGATGGCCTCAGGACCATACAGTGGCAGCTTCGTGTAGGGGTTCACGGACACTAGTACCTCCCCAATATACGTATAGATCCGACCCTTCTCAAACCTAGGGGCAGAACAGGGTCAGGTTGTAGCACTCAGAGACCATGTCCCGAGCACTTGGCCCTTGTATCACACCCCCACAGCCTCAGGACCGGGCCATCTGTAGGATGAGGAGGGAGATGGACATGCAGCAGAGAAGGACATTAGGCCGGAACGGTGGAGGGGGAGCTCAGGAAACCCTTCTGGATGAACTGAATTGAGGCTCTTGAGCATCTACCTTTTTTTTTTTTTCTCAATCATTTTATTAGGGGCTCATACATCGTTTTTCACAATATATAAATAAGCATACTCGTCAAGCACCCTCACATGTCCACTTCTATTATTGTTCTCCAATCGTCCACCTTCTTCCCTTTAGCCCCTAGTATCGGCTTTTCCATTCCTTCCCCTCTTCCCCTGGTCTCTCCTCCCCTCCAACCCTCAATAATTTATACATTGTTATTGTTTTGTCATATCGTACACTGCCCGACCTCTCCCCCAACCCACTCCTTTGATGCCCATCCTTCAAATAAGAGCTTGTGTATATATCCTTGCTGTTGGTTCCGTCTCTCTACCCCCCCTTCCGTCCACCCTTCCAGTATCTCCACTCTAACCATTGGCCTGAAGGGGCCCATCCATCCTGGTTTCCCCATAACTCCAGCTGCCCTCTATGCCAGTGCGACTTCTCCAGTCCATCTGGATTTGCAAGGTAGAGTTGGGACCATGATGGTTGGGGGACAGGGAGGAAGGCTTCAGGAATCAGAGGAAACTTGTAGAGCATCTACCTTATAAAAGAAGGAACTACCCAGACACAGGAACTGGCTTACGTGACAGGCAGAACTAGAGCCGGTGGTTAGTTTTAATCTGACTCTCCCAAGGTAGACACAGGAAGACTGAGGGGCGATGGGTGAAAGTAGCTGGTGATCAGCCGAGTGTCCCAAGGAGAAAGGACAGGGGAGGCGTGTGTGTGTGTGTGTGTGTGTGTGTGGAGACAGAGGCTACCTCAGGCTGTGTCCTGTCTCAAAGGTCTCAAAGCTGAGGGAAACTTAGGCTACTCCTTTTTTTTGGGGGGGGGGACATCCCTGCTCTCTGGTGGGAGTAGGAGGCCCTGTCTTGCTCTTGGAGAGCTGCTGCTGGATTTGAACCGCCAACCCAGTGGGCCGCAGTTCTGCACTCAACCACTACGCCACCGGGGCTCAGCCCAGGCTACTCCTATCCAGACACTACCACCACCACACCAACAACAACAATGGGCCATAGGGCCGAGAGAGAGGAACAGACAAAGACCCTCAGTCTTCTCGCACCTGCTCAGCCTCCCAGGCCAACACAAATCTTCCTCAAACGTCCCGCTTCTTCTCTTCATAAGCCAGGGCCTTGGGAAGGGCCCGTGGCAGGCCTGTCTGCAGCTTTCTCTCAGAACCTTTTCTGCCCTCACAGAGCCAAGTGAGCTCTCTCGGGGACTGGGCCCAGCCCCTCAGCCCTCGCCCTCCACCCCACTCTGCCACAGCTTGAATTATCTAGACCTTTCTAGAGGCCTCGCCTCAGCCTCAAGAGACCTGCTGTTCACAGGCAGCATGATTTCGTAAGCTAGTTGGTATGAGAATGAGATGACATCAGGTGGACAAAGTTCTCAATGCTGTGCCAGGCTCAGAACTAGAGTCCTGCCCACCCCTCTCTCTCCCCTGTGATCCAGCCTTGCTCAGGCCTTTGGGGATACTCTGCCTCCCCTCCCTCTTTTCTTCTCTCTGCCCCCCCCCCCATGGCATCCTAGTCATCCTCCCAAACCCACCCAACATGTCACTTCTCGGAGCTGCTCGCTGGGTCCCTCCTCTATTGTGTGCCCTTCCTGGAAGCAGAAACCTCACCCTACTCTCCAAAACGAAGCTCTCCGGACAGGGATGAGAAGGGAAGAGGGAAGACCCAGCTGAAGGAGGTCTCTGGGGCGGTGGGGGGTGGGGGTGGGAGGACTTTTCTGGACCGAGAGGAGGGTGTGGTACCTATCTGCCTAGCATAGGGCCAGGCAGGGGAGCACTGGATGTCGGAGAGATTAAAGGCATCTGGTGTGTCGAGGTGGTGTTCATTAGAAAGCATCCGGAGGTGGGAGGGGAAGATGAAGTCAGCTATCCTGGAACTGGGGGCCTGTGGTGGCATCCAGCTTAGCTCCCAACTAACTGTGGTCAGGGCAGTTGCTCTTAGAGATGGGTACATCCTGTCCCACAGGCCTGCCTCACAGGTCCCTTAGGAAATCCCTGTGCGTGAGCTTGAATTATCTGGACCAGCCTGAGTGCATTGGAAGGGTATGGCCTCTGCTTACCCCTTTCTCCTCCAGACGATACCCATGCAGCCTCCCTCCACCGCTGGGCCCGGCGCCCAGAACCAAGGAGTGAGGAACCCACCCTAGGCTGGGTCTACCTGAGCTTCAGGTTCGCCATGAAGTCTTCCATGGTCACTTGGTCCAAAAGCACGAAGTCAGGCTTGCCGTACTCTGGGCCGTCCTCGCCTTCCATCCTGCCACCTGGAGCAGCGGAGCCAGGCTGTCCTGATCTTTCTGGACCCAAGGGGCGGCGAGGGCTCTATCTGGAGATGATCCCCTACCCGCACTCAGTGCCTCCCAGCAGGGTGTGAAACAGGAAGTGGGTGCTGCCCCTCCGAGGAGGGGGTGCCCGCCCACTTCTCCCTCCTTCCCCCCAGAGGTGCTCTGGCCCCTGCTTCCTGGTTCCCGCCGGAGAGAGGGTGTGCCTAACGGTTGAACCCCGTGTACATGCCAAGACTGAGGCGCCGGATGCCGGGGTGCTCCCCACATGGTCTTCGGGCCGCTCTGTCAGTTCCTGTCGGAGTGTTTTCTCTAATGCCACCTGCCCCGCCCGAGCAGCTGAGGAAAGGCCAAGTGCGGCAGCCCTCCTCGCGTCACGGGCTGGACCCTTGTCTTGCTGCAGTGGCTGCCACGCCGAGGGTCAGCGCACTGACCAGACGGCGCACCAGGGCAATGATACCGTCTCTAAATCACACCATCGACTTCGACAAAACCTTAAAAAGTCAGCCGAAAGAAAATGCCTTCCTCGGCTTTGATGGTCTTGGGGTGATGTTGTCACCCCTCGCTGGGATGCAAATGATAAAAGGCTCAACCTTGTGAAGGGGAGGAAGGGGCTCCCCGCTGTACGTCCACCATACTGCATCTTTCCACCTTCGTGACTGGAGTGTCCCTCTGACACCAGGCCATCCAGACTGCTGGAGGGGGCCTTACTGGGATCTTGTTTTGCCAAAGCCTCTGAAGCCAGGGATCAAGTCCGTATTCTCTGTGTCACCTGTCCCTGAGACCTGCTCCATCCCCAGGCACCAGGTGGAATGTGAGGTACTCTCTCACCCGGCCCCGTCTTCATTTTAGTGCTAATGGTTCGGTTCGCAGAGTCATGTTGTGTCACTCTCATTTTGCAGATGACATTTCCCAGACTTTCTGGGCTGTGGAAAGTGTCCAGAGAAAATCAGCTCCAGGCTGCACCAAAGAAAGAGACAGCACTGCCCACGGACTTGAGCACAGAGGGCACCGCTCCTCTCCAACCCCTCTCACCACGGGGCAGGCCCTCCTCTTCCTCCCTCGGAGGAGATTTGTGGTGCCCTTTTGGCATTAATATGACCCTGACCTTGAAATCATCTCACCTTTAACACTTATCTTTGAAAAACCATCGATCTCTTTTCCATGGCATCGTGGAAGGCGATGGGCAGAAGAACCATGAAGGCGACCCTGTCCTTCCCGGCCACTGCCACTGACGTACTTGGGTGATGGACGCAGACGCTGCGCCTTTTATGAGAAGCGAGCAGCTACAGAACTTGCCTCAGAGGCCCTGGGCGATGAATGGAAGGGCTATGCTCTCCGCCATCAGTGCTGACAACACCAAGCAAGGTTTCCCAGGAAGCAAGGTGTCTTGACCCACAGCCTCTGCGGAGTCAGGGGCACCCCTGCTACAGACCAATGAGAACGGAGGAGAGGAAGTGCATGTCGCTGGACATCTTGGATGCCATTCTGAGCGGGCACAACTAGGCGATTGTAAAAGGAGAAAAAGAGAGAGAAAGATATCCTGGGACGGACACAACTGTGCCTCATTGCCCGGGACCCCGAAGAGCCATCAGAATCTGCCAACTCTCCACTCTCCCTAGAGCTGATGTCCACGAGTATGTTGTGAGAAAGTCCCAGAAGAAAGAAGGCAAGAAACCAGGACCTGAGAGCAGTGTCAGCTCCGCGTGTCCTGCACACAAGCACTGGTGGCGAATCGCCGTGAAGAGACAGCGCTCCAGCTGCCAAATGGGGCAAGCTTTTGGCCAAGAGAATGAGGAGACTAAAGAGAAACATCAGGCCCGATTGCCAAGAGACACAGACTGCTCCAGTCAGAAGTAGAATAGATTTCCAAGAGCCTCAAATAAAATAAGCTCCTATATTAAAAAATAATAATTAATAAGCAAGTTAAGGATATATTTTCCTTAGATACTTTAAAACACATACCTACTAACATTGTCAGATCCTGCAATCTGGGTCCCTCATCTCTGAGGCAGGAGACACAAATCCTGTGGCAGTTGTGTACTCATGTCAATTTCATGATTGGGAACGTAGGGGTGGAGTCTAACCTGTCGATCTGGAGTTAGTCAATGAGATCTCTGTGTGGGCATGGCTTTCTCTGAGAATTCTGGGAAATCTCGAGATTTTTACCCCATGGAGGTGAAAGACTATGAGGGTTTTCCAAACTAAGACTCAATGACTGGGGACTCTGAACCCAGACTTTGTTCCGGGTCCTTGTCCAGGGGGAATGCTTTCACTTCTCCAAGGGAAGAAAGCAAGACACACACACACACACACACACACACAGAAGTGTATAGGAACACTTCCACGGAATGGGCCTGTCTGCATATATAACTCTATGGAAACAGGCTGAAATTTCAGATTCCTCACATGTTTCAAAGTAGTCTTTCATTCCAACCACTTAACATCGTCAGACGCATTCTTGGTTCAGATTTTGGTATATGTTTGCTGTGATTTACTTGGTATGGCTCTTCCAGTTCCAGTCTTTGTAGCATCTAACAAAGTATTATGTCGATTCATGCAGATAGAGTAGGTGGAACTCTAAAATGGAAAATTCGCCTGTGCTGCTATCCTGCTACACTTAAAATGAGTCATCTTCAAAACAGGAACAGAAAGCTCACTGCCATCAAGCTAGCAGAATGGGAACTTTGGATGGAGGTCCCTGTGCATGGAACTTGCTCGATTCAGGAGCTAGAGAGCTGTGATACCCGAGGTGGAGCAGCCCAGAACCAAGAACTGAAGGCCATCTAGAAGTGGGCTCCAAACCAAAGAGTGAGTTAGGCTGAGTGCCTTTCGGCAGGATGCTTACTTGACGTATGGGGTGACTCCAAGCACTTATTTGGAGGAAGCTAGGTTTGCCAACTCGTAAAGCTACAATTGAGCTGAGGTTTCTAACAGACTAAATTATGGTACAGTGACCTTCAGGCATTCGTCTGCAGCACTAAGAACTTGTCATGTTGTTCAAGCTGTACAGGGGCGAAGGGACCATGTGGTTGAGACGCCAAGAACTAGAGAGAGGCAGGACACGGGGCATGGCTGAGAAGAGACATTCCTGCCTGAAAAACTGCTCTGAGCATTTCTGATCCTGAATTGTAACTTGTTAGTTTTTCTACTAACTTTCATTGTTTGTGAGTTTTGTGTGGCCACAGCAACGAATGAGCAAACCCAGCAGAGAAGTAGGGAGTGCTGTGGGCAGGATGGTTGTTTAATCAGAATTGGTAAAGATGGCCTGCCTGACTTCAATCATAAGACTAAGTCTTGGACTGGTGTTGAGTTTGATTCTCCTTCCACTTTGGGAAGTCACATACCAACCTCATGCCATATATATATATATATATATATATATGCTTTTTAGCTATAATAAATCGATTCTACAGATTTATTATAGCTAAAAGAACAAACACACAAAGATACACATAGGGCAAGGTCTAGGAAGGTTCCCAATGCATAGGCTTAAGGGACACACTACCCTCCTGAGAGAACACGCTCAACCAATAAACCCTTTGAGTCTCTGTGTTCAGCCTTCTTGTTAACCAGTCCTGCATAATAGATTAAACCATATCTCATGAGACTAGTTGATTTCTACCTCCTAGATGAGCTTTTTGTTGTTGTTGTTTTTTTTGCTTTCCAGGTTTAACCAGCTTTCCCTTGTCAGCAAACATCTGAACGGACGTCTAAGACAAAGTGACCTCAATTATTCCAAGTGTCATTTCTGAGTTAAAGTCAAAGAGCACCTTATTTAGGAGTAAAATTAGGCCCTACACCACACACATTTATTTATTAAGGAAAGGAAAGTGTTTTTAATAAATGGTCTTGGAACAACTAAATTTCCACATGCAAACATATGGAGTTGGAGCCATACTTCACATTATATTCAAAGTTTATATATTACAAACTTTATAAATATAATATAATAATTATATATTATTATTTACATTATATTATATTCAAAGTTTAGCTCAAAATAGGGCAAAACCTATACAATTATTAGACCAAAATATAGGGATAAAACTTTGAGAACTAGTTTTTAACCACAGATTCTTGATTTAGCACCAAAAGAATGAATAACAAAAGACAAAATAAATTGGACTTCACCAAAATCCATTTAATCTTTTTTTTTGGGGGGGCATCACTGCCCTCTGGTGGTGGGACTAGGAGACCCAGCCTTTGCTCCTGTGGAGCTGGAATTGAACCTCCATCCCAGTGGACCGCACAACCACTACGCCATCAGGGCTCAGCACAATCCATTTAATCTTATACAACAAAGGACTTTAATAAGAAAGTAAGGAAGTGGTCTGCAGAATGAGAGAACATATTTGGAAATCATGTGTTGGGGGTGAGGTGGGTGAGTAGGTCCTTCAATAAATTCATGGAAAAATTCCATAATCTTTTCATTCCATTTTTCCATGAACTCTTTGAATACTCCTTGTTTATATGGGTTTGACATTATGTAGAACAGTGTTTCCTTAAGTGAGTGATAACTACTCCCTGAGAGGTTCTGGGTGCTGCACAAGCAGATACCTACACTTTATCCTGGATTGTGGGCTAAGTATTAAAGTTTTTGATTGCCAGGAAGATGCCGAGTAATTTTAACTTTTTTCTGAAAAGGGGACAGTAAGCCAAATAAATTAGGCAAACTATTATCTAAATTACATATAAGGTTATGAGTCAGAATCAACTTGATGGCAGTAAGTTTGGTTTTTTGACTTAGAATATGTAGCAAATACCTACAGCTTAATAACGAAATCAAATTTGAGTGAATATTTCTCTAAAGCTATACAAATGCCAGTAAGTACATGAAAACTAATGACTAATGTTCTTTGTCATTTATGGAAATGCAAATCAAAGCCACAGATACCAACTAACACCCACTATGATCATTCTATTATCAGAAAAGACGCAACTTCCCCAGAACCCTCATGTATTGTGGGTGAGAGTGTAAAATAGTGCAGCAGCTATGGAAAGGTTCGGCAGTTCCTTAAAAATTATTTTATGACCTGGAGATTTCACCCCTAAAAATCAAACTGAAAGTCTGAAAAGGAAACCTTCAACAGGTCCTTATATACCAGTGTTCATCACTATGGCCGAAAGATAGAAGCAATCTTGTTTTCATCAACAGATGAAGAATTATCAAAATGTGGTAGATACATGCAAATGAATATTTACACTGTTACAAAAAAGAATGATGTTCTAATACATGCTACTCACTCAAAACCCACAGCCAACATCCTGGGCTAAACTTGAAGACATTATGAGCTATCCAAAGTAGACAAATGCAGAGAAATGAAGAAGGGGTCTCGGGGAGGAGAAATAATGGGTTACTGTTTAAGTGATTATGAAGTGATGAAAGGTTCGAAACAAATAAGGATAATGCCGCAGCATAACATTGTGATAATTGCCATCGGATGATACACTTAAAATGGTCATTTGTTGTTGCTAATCGTGATAGTTTTAATAAGGTCCCCTGGAAACCTTGATATATATACTATATCTATATGTATATCAATATATCTATATCTATCGATATATATACTCGGGATAGCAGTGGCTTGTGAGGGGGTGCTGGTGAGGTTGGCTATCTCTCACCCCCTTTTTCTTCAGTGAGACAGCTTTAAGACAGTTCTTGTCTGTGGTGTTCTAATGTGGTAGGCAGCTTCCTGCCCCACCCATGCAAGGTTGTGCTGAAGGCTAAAGCTGCTGCACAGAAATCTCCTGAGCAACGGGCTATACACAACTCAGGCTGTAGGTACCTGGCTCTGTGTCCCCTTGAAAAATAAACAATGAAAGAAAGCCTTGTATTGAGGGCTGACTTGAGTCTATAAATGGGTTAGCATGAAGTCAAACTCGGTGTGATGGGTGGAGTCTTTGTCCTTCCTCTTGGGCAGGAGTCTGACCTAGAGACATTCAATCATAATTTCACAGATGTTAGCTCTGTTCCGTGTGTCATAATTTTTGCTATGAGCAACGAGGTACTTTCCATTCACTAAGTTTGAATCGAAAATGGGTCATTACAGCTACTTTATCATGCTGAAAATATACACAGCAAAGCAGGGTATTTTCAACAATTTCCTCATGGACAAACCAGTAACATTCTTTTCTTCTGGGTGGTGGGCCCATTCTCACTACACTTTTCTAAATAACTCTACAATTAGCATAATGTCTCTAAGTATGAGAGAACATCAAAGTTTGTTGAACATTTGAATTAAAGGATAAAGGAATTTTTCATTAACTTTTTGAAGCGCCCTTGTAAAAGTTCCCCCTACTTCTCACCCATGAACTACTAAAGAGCTTTGGTTTTTATATATTTATTATTTTTTAGTACTTATTTCTTAAAAGTGAAATCATATACTACTTGTGGTTCATTTTATCTTTAGTGGTCAAATCCGTGTGGCCTAGTATGCTGGGACATTGTTTAATATAAGTTACATAGGATACAAAAATGGTCATGACCCATTGGTCTACTGGTAGATTGTATATCACACACATTAAGAGTATTAAATCACAAATTTCTATTTCAATATAGTTACACCAGGTCACACTATACATGTAATTTGGGTCACAGTCAAGAGTTTGACTTACTGTGGTAGTTACATAATTTCCTGTCAACTTGCAGAGGGGTGGAGTGTAGCTTGTAATCAGGTTGCAGCTTGATGACTTCATTTGGAGGGGTGAAGGAGAAAAATAGCTCACTGGAGGACAGATACTTTCTCTGCTTCATCTTCCTGCTGACAAGTCACATGGCACTACACTGGTGGAGCCACTCGGAGACCCATGCCAACGCTGAAATGCTTTCATCACCTCTGGATTCACATACCTTTTCACCCACTAGCCTGTGATCTTCCTGAATTCAGCATCATTGCATGGCTGTGTGAGTCTAAAGAGGAATTTATGGACTAGTATTGACATATGAGGTAATATCGGGCTTATGGGTTTTATCTGGACTAAGCTGGGATGTTTTCTTAATGTACAGTTGTTCTTTGATATTAAAGTTTTCTCTTACACATATGAGTGTGTGATAGGTAGGTTTATTGTGCCAACCTGGCTAATGAGCACATGTGGAATTAATGGAAGGGCAGTTTAATTGAAGGACAGAGAGATAAGTGCCTAGTTGGGCCTCATCTTTCTTGTCTCTTGCTCTTTGATGATCAGACCAGTGTGTGGCTGCCTTAGCTAGTTTTGTCTCAACTTGCAAGCTACACTATCTGTGGGACACCCAACCCGTAGACTGTGTCACTGCAGTTGAGGTTCCTTTAAGACCTGCTTCACCAAGCTAGTGGTGTACACATTACTTGAGCTGGGGATTATCAGACCCTATCTATCCATCTATCTATCTATCTATCTATCTATCTATCTATCTATCTATCTATCATTCTATCGTTCTATCACTTATCTATCCTCTATCTATCTAATCACAACTGTCCTGGTCTTATTCCTCTAGAGCAGCAGTTCTCAACCTGTGGGTCTCAACCCTTTTAGGGGGGTCGAATGACCCTTTTACAAGGGTATTCTGATTCATAACAGTAGAAAGATTACAATTATGAAGTAACAACAAAAATAATTTTGTTTTTTGGGGGGAGGTGGTCACATGAGGAACTGTATTAAAAGGTCATGACATTAGGAAGGTCAAAAACCACTGCTGTAGATGAACACAAAATCAGGCGTGACAGAATCACCTTGGGGCTACAATGAACTTTACTGATAACTCTGAGTCTGACTATATCTTCGTACCTAGCCTACAGGAAGAATAAACAAGTAGAAGCTGAATTAAATCACAAATTTAATATTATGTGTTAAATATCTCTTGCTTTTCTTGCGATGTCAGAAGGGCCTAGTTCCTGACCTAGTCAGACTCTATCAGTCTAGGTCCAAAACTACTGTTGGAGGACATCAGTCAGTCATGCGCACAAGGAATGAATCCCCAATTCCCATGCTCAGATCAATTTTCACCTGGAACTTCTACCTGTCATTCTCATTCTGAGAACCAGAAATTTCTGGATCCTAGAAAGGGAGCAAAGTACGGTTCTGAGAAATTAAATTGAAATTTAATTAAGGTAAAGACTTAGTTCAAAGAGTAGATCACGATTCTTTTATTTTGTAGACTGGTTTTATTGGGACTTCATTTATATATCATATAATTCAGTCATATCAAGAAGAGTTGTAAATCTTTACCACAATTAGCTTTAAAATATTTTCTTTCCTTTTTTTTTAGTTTTTCTCTCTTTTTTATTTACACATCATTTTATGGGGGGGTTCTTACAGTTGTTATAACTATCTATACATCAATTGTATCAAACACATTTGTACATTTCTTGTCGTCATCATTTTTAGAACATTTTCTTTCTGCTTGAGCCCTGGTATAGCTCCTCTTTTTTCACTCCACCCCCCACCATCCCACCCTCATGGACCCCTGATAAATTATAAATTATGATTATTTTCATATCCTACACTGTCCACTCTCTCCCTTTGCCCACATTTCTGTTGTTCAACCCCCTGTGGGGTGGGGTGGTGTATGTGTTATACATTGATCATTGTAGTTGGTTCCCTGTTTCTCCCCCTTCTCCCTCACCTATAGGCATGCACAGATGTTGTAAATATATTAATATGTAATGATAGGGATAGAGGTCTATGTAAATTTATTAAAAGTATTAAGGTAGCAGATGTGAAGTAGGTCTCTATCAAGTACTCTCTCAATGCAAGAACATTTTGTTTTAATAGACTGATATTCTGTGATGCTCACATTCCCGACATGATTGCTAAAGTCAAAATGGGTGTACAAGCAAATGTACTGAAGTAAGCGGATGGTGCCTAGCTATGAAAAGATTTAGCATCTGGGTTCTTAAAGCCTTGAAGTTAAATACTTGGTCACCTAGCAGGGAAACAACAAAGCCCACATGAAAGAAGCACATCAGCCTGTGTGATTATAAGTTGTTGATGGGATCTGGTATCAGGCATCAGAAGACCCCAAGCAAACAAATATATCAATAATGGGAGTCAGAGTGAAGACCCAAAGTCCATCTGTAGACAATTGGACATTCCCTCACAGAAAGGTCACAAGGAAGGAATGAGTCAGCCAGGGTGCAGCACAATATTCCCCTAGTTTTTAATGCTTCCTCCCCCAGACTACAACGACCCCAGTTCTACCTTACAAGTCTGGCTAGACTGGAGCATGTGTACTGGTACAGATAAGATCTCTTGACACCCAGAATCTAGGACTGATAAACCCCTCAGAAAGAGTAATGGGAATTGTCTCTCTTTTTAGTATTAATTCTATTGCCATATCTTACACAATCCAATATATCCATTCACATAGATTGTTGTTGTTCAATTCCCTTGAATGGAATTATACTTTCATCAACGCTTTCAGCTCCCCATTCTCTCCCACCTTTCCCTTCCTGTATCCTCAGGGATACTGCTGTTACTTTTTCTGCGGCTATCTATCCTGATTTTTATGTACCAAACAATCCTAAATATACATATGAATTTACCCAAATCTGGCATGATGAATGAGATAAAAAAAATAACAATCTTAATGGTGAGGGGAGGAAATATTTAAAAACTAGCAAATAATTATCTGTTCATCAGTGACTATTATATCCTGGAGTTATCATCCTTGCTGTGTAGCCTTTCTGAGAGGGACTGTCCATTTACCTTGCAGGTAGGCTTTGGGTTTCTGTTGTATCCATGTCCCATCACATTGAGTTATTGCATGTTTTTGAACTTCTGATGCCTCTTCCCCTTGACACGTCATGATCATACAGTCTGGTGACCTTCTTTGTTGCTTCCCTGCTAATGGCTGCTTTTATTACAAGCCTTTAAGATCCAAGATGCTATAATTTTTGACAGTTGGGTATCATCAGCTTTTTCTTAACCACATTTGTTTATACACCCTTTTTGTCTTCAGGATTCAGGTCAGGGTCAGGGTGAGGAAGGTGAATGTCATACAATACCAAATTACTAGAAAAAAAAGTTCTTATACTGAGGAAAGATTTAAGTAGAAGCCCAAAGTCCATCTCCTTCATTGTTGCATATGCACATATATCAATATACTTATGTACATATATTGATATAAATAGTTAATTTCTTTCCCTCTTACCCCCAGTTATGCTTACCTATCATTCACATTTCTGTAATTCTTCTCATATATCATTCCATTGTCCAATTGCATCAAGGGAAGCTACCCTCTCCTTGCCAATAAATTTTAGAGCACTTACTATTCTCTTGTACCAGTCCTTATTGGTTCCCCACCCCCACCTCCTTCCCTCCAGGAACCATTGGTCTAGTCTTGTCTCTGTAAGGTTGCCTATCCTGAATGACTTGTATAAACACCAAAACAAACAAACAGCAACAGAACACATATTTACCAGTCTAACAAGACTAATGACCTAGACTAGAGCCATACTTCTGCGTATAAAGAAAGAAAAGGACATGCTTAAAAAGCCATCAGTCTAGTCCCCATTTCTTACAGGGTCCCACTTACTTAATCACTTATACATCCCTTTTGCCTTCATAAGATGTTAGTACATTTTCTTCTTCCTTATACTCACTGTTATTCATGTAATGATTTTTTTTAATTGTGGCAAAAATATACAGAACAAAGCAGTCTCTATTTGAACAGCTTCTACATGTATAGTTCAGTGCCACTGATTAGACTCTGTGTTGCGCAACCATTATTGCTACCCTTTTCCAAATTATCCCACTGCCATTAGCATAAGCTCAGTGCCCTCTAAGTGAAAACTTTCCTCCTTCACCCCTGGTAGCCATGGGTCAGGTTTGATTTCTTGGGCAGATCACAGTTCTTTTTTTTTTTTTTCAGGTCACAATTCTAACTGTAAAAGAAGAAATTAAAACATGAGATGTCTACTTTGAAAACCAAGTGATGCCTTTTTTTTTTTTTTTTTTGGTTTTTGTTTTTGGGCATCACTGCCCTCTGGTGGGAGTGGAGAGCTCCTGGAGAGCTGCTGTTGGATTTGAACCACCAAGCCAGTGGGTTCAACCACTATACCACCAGGGCTCAGCCCCAAGTGACACTTTTAAAGAAACTTTTTTTAAAAGAAGAAAAAAAAACATTTTATTGTAAATTAGGAGTCTGGTTCTAGATTAAATTTATTTTCCATTCAACAGTTCACACACACTGCTTTATGTCATTAATTACAATCCCAACAATGCAACATCTCTCATCCCACTTCCTCCTTGTGCATTTCCTTTCTTCCTTTCCTAACACTTCCTGTTTTCTGAACTTTGTCTATGGGAAAATGCTGCCCTTTTGAGTGTTAAGTGGTTGATTATTCTAAAAAATGTGTATTTCCCTAGTGCTACTGTTATAGACTTATTGTTTGGCTGTAAAGTAAGCCATGGGGTGAGTTCAGTTACAGGCATGAAAAGTGGCTAAGGACCACAGTTCTGATTTAATCTTCTCTTCGCCATTCTTTCTATGATCAAGTATTTGTTGGAAGCCCTTGTTCTTTTTTTTTTTTTTAAGGCATCACTGCCCTCTGGTGGTGGGCGTAGGAGGCCCAGCCTTTGCTCCTGTGAAACTGGAATTGAACCTCCATCCCAGTGGGCCAGAGTCCCGCACACAACCACTACGCCACTGGGGCTCAGCCCAACATATCACACAGAGACATTTAGGGAAAAGAGTAATGGTCTAACCCAGTGGTTCTCAACCTTCCTAATGCTGTCACCCTTTAATATAGTTCCTCATGTTTGGGTTGACCCCCTTGACATAAAATTACTTTTGTTGCTACTGCATAACTGTAATTTTGCTACCATTATGAATCATAATGTAAATATATGATATACAGGATGTATTAGGTGAGCCCTGTGAAAGGGTCGTTCGACTCCCAAAGGTGTCAAAACCCACAGGTTGAGAACTGCTGGTCTAACCCAAACCACAAAGGGTACAGATCCTATAGTTACACACATTCTATCATTACAAAGGCTACACAGATCCTATAGTTAAATTTCAGATTCTAAAGAATCAGGGTCCAGCTCCATGAATTCTGGTATAGGGATAACCATTCATCCACAAATAGGGTGAACCGGTCTTAATCTAGACTTTTTCCCTATTACACATGCAACAGTGTCATTTCTGAAGATAACTAATCTTTCTGGGACTCATTTCGCCTGACTTATAAATGGGAAGATCAGAATAAATCAGCATTTTAAAAACTTTTTTGAAGTCATGGTATAGTCATGGAAATTAACATATGAAAAATGCACATTGTTAGGACAAAATTAATATATGGAAAAGCATAACTCATCATACCAGACTCTTTTTGCATCCTTACCACCATGCGGATTCCATAGGAGGGATTGGCAGTCACTGAATGAATGGCTTCCCAGATGACTTCTAGCTCTCGCTCTCTGTGATTTTGCTGCTGAAACACAGGGCGGATCCAAGTCATAGGCTGCATCAGGGAGATACACTTGAGCCCGGAAGGACATGGCTGCCAAGAAATGTGAAGGGTTTAAAACCCTTCTTGTAAGCTAACAAGGTAACCTATTTACTTATGGATGTTGATGGAAAACTCAAGACCTTAAGGCAGAAAAAAATACAATTGATTGTTCATAGCAAGAGAAGTAGTCAGAGGATCAACATTTTTGCATCAACACCCATGCCCCGATTCCTTTGGGAGATAAAAAGGAAATTCAGAAAGCACCTGCTAGAGGAGCGTTTTAGAGGAAAGGTGCTGGGTATATTGTTGCTGGCTCCCGCTGAGTCTATTTCAACTCACTGTGTAACAGAGCAGAACTGTCCCACACAGTTCCCTTCCCTTAATCTTTACAGGAGTAAAGATTAGTCTTTACTCTTACACTTTAGTCTTACTTTACACTTAGTCTTTTTCCCACAGAGCAATGGGGTAGGTTCAAACCACCAACCTTTTGGTTAGCAGCCAAATGCCTAACCTTTGTGCCATCAGGGCTACTGAGCCCTTGAAATGTAGCTAGCACAAGTGGAAACTGAACTTAAATGTTTAATTATATACAGCAAGTTGCTATACATTGGAGAGTGCAGATCTGTAGATGTCCAGCACAGAAGATCCAGGCATAGATAACTGTCTGAACTTGCTATAATCTTGTTCTATAGAGAGTATCAAGTCAGGCCACAGGCCATTTCAAAGTTGATCTTGTAAGCATGGTAGGAATGCACAGAACCTCTCCAGATACAAGCAGGCTGAAGGCAAGCAACCCCTGTTCACTCAAGTCACTCTTCTTGAGCACTGCCCCTTACAAGAAGCATAGAGGAGATTGGTTCATGGCATCCAATTCGCCGAGAGCCAATAGCAAAATATGGCTCTGAAAGCAGGAAGTTTAAAAGTCGGAAAGGGTTCCAAATAAAATGCTGTGATGATGAGCGGGGAAGATGCTTCCCAGTTGGAAGACAGAAGGTAGCCTTTTATTTGGATCAGATAGTACTATAGTCCTGGCATCATTTCTTGGACTTATTTGGCCACGGAAATACCCACACCATCATTTGATTACACAAAACAGATTTCCCTTCCATATTCTTCTCAATATGTGGCTTATAATTCAAAAGCACACCCCAACTAGGGTGTAGAGATATAAAATAGATTAAGGAAGGATTTTTCCTTATTTAGACGCAAATTCTGGGAAGCCAGAATTAAGGATTTATAGCATCCTCCTCCCAGGCATCTTACAGAACTGCTATGGAGAAGTTCAGGGTTCCCTTGCACTTTTTCCGGGCTGTCTCCCTCCCTCACTGCCATCCCAGCAGGCTCAATTCTGGGTCTCTTCATGATCACCTAGCCCAAGCCCCTTTGTGAGGGCTGAGCCTCTGCCCACTCTTGAGGACGCTCTTTTGGGCCATCATCCATGTGTGTCTCACGTAAATGGCCTAATTTGTCTGCCAAATGGCAGGCTTTCAGAAACATAGCTCAATAATCAGTACTCCCATGGGTCGCTCAGGAAAAACGATGTCCCTAATCCAGCACAGACAGACCAGAAGGGAATGAATGGGGACCTGTTACATCCAAAGTCCGAAGTTCGGATCCTAAACTCTGTGATCTGTCACAACCTTTTATCACTGTTGTGTGGCATCAAGCGAGTGATCTTCTTCCTTTTCCTCCTTCTTGAAGGAGTGACCCCAGCCAGTGAAGTCTTCTCTTTTGGGATAGCACTTGCATCTAAGGGAGGTAATGTATGGTTCATGGCCAGGAGGCAAACTTTCTACCGCTTTGTATGTGACTTGGCCTCTATGATTTCTGTAATCAGTGTTTCTCATTATAGTAGTGGACGCATGCAATATCTGTCCTATTGTGATTGACTTACTTCCCTTGGCATAGTGGTCTCTAGGTCCTCCCCTATCATGTGGTGCTTTATGATTTCATCACTGTTTGGAGGATGTGTGTAGTATTCCACTGTGTGTATATACCACAGTTTCTTTATTCCTCCACTGTTGGGCATTGGGCTGCTTCCAGACTCCTGCTTATGTGAACTCCATTGCTATAAACACAGAATGGTTTACATACACCTGTGTTGTGGCTTTTATTTGGGGGGGGGGTGTATATGCTTAATGGTGATATAGCTGGGTTGTATGGGATTTCAATTCCCAGTTGCTTTAAGTACTGCCATACTGTTTTTCATTATGGTTGTAAATATTTCCAAGTCCACCTATTGTATGATTTCCATTCTCTTCACTTCTCCAACATTTGTTTTATGCTTTTTCGTGCTGGGCTTGCATTGTGGATGTAAGATGATATCTCGTTGTGGTTTTAATTTGTCTCCTGGATGGCTAGTGATCCTGAGTATCTTGTCACATGTTTGCTAGTCACTTGTATTTTATTTTTGGTGAACTATCTGTTCATGTATTTCGCCCACATCTTAATTGGGTTGTTTGTAACTTTCCTTTTGTGCTATTGTAGAAGTCTGTATATTTTGATAACTAGACCCTTGTTCAATGTGCCTTTAGAAAATTGTTTTTCTCAATCTGTGGGCTCTCTAATTATTCTTTCGATGAAGTCTTTTCAAGTGCATAAGTGATGTATTTTCTTTCTTTTTCTTTTCTTTTTTTTTTTTGTGGCCATCACTGCCTCTGGTGGTCATGGGCACTACCCAGTGCCACCGCTGGATTTGAACCACCAAGCTCGCAGACTGCAGTTCCGCACTCAACCACTTACGCCACCGGGGCTCAGCCCAAGTGATGTCTTTTCAACATGTCCCAGTCACCTATTTTGTCTTCCACTCTGTGTGCTTCCTTTATCAGACTTGGCAGACTATGTATGGCCTGCAAAAGTGCCTGTAAGCTTGCTCCGGTTTCCTCATTAATGATCCTGATAGCTCTGGAGTCCTGATAATTTTATTTTAAAGGAGTTCGGGATCATGGTTAGCTTATGCACAAGTTAGAGAAGGGTGCTATAAGGAATTTTAGTCTTTTGACCAAAAATTTGAGAAAATGAACACACAATTTCAGTGTGGCCACCTGATTGCATGTGTGTGTGTGTGTGTTTAGGTAGAAGCAGCAGATTCTGCAAGAATATGGTTGGAGGAAGAAGCAGCAGTTCCCAAATTGTTTGTTTGTTTGTTGTTTCAACTAGCTTATTTTTAAGTTCCATGGACTCACAATTCCCAGACTGCATTGCAGCTTGGCCAAAGAACAATGCTTGCGGGCTGAGCCCCGGTGGCGTAGTGGTTGTGCGCGGGACTGCGGCCCACTGGGACGGAGGTTCAATTCCAGCAGTGGGGCTGGGCCTCCTACTCCCACCACCGGAGAGCAGTGATGCCCAAAAACAAAAAACAAACAAACAAACAAACAAAAAACAAGAACAATGCTTGCTAGTGAAGAAAGGCCACCTCTCAAGATCAATTTCGCTCTGCTCAGGTTGGCCTGCCATGGCCAAGACACCTTTAGAAAATTGGTGGCCATTTTGGAAGCAAGTGATTCTCAGACTAGATTCAAGGGAACTCTTTGGTAATTTTAAGATAAGTTAAACTAACTGAAACAGCTTGGAATTATGTCGCTACTTGTGTATGTTGCTTTGTTTTGTTTTGAGATTTTTTTGCAGAACGCTATGTTGTTGTAAATCATAGTAACAGACTATAAGGAGGAACGCGGTGACTTTATATGCCTATTTTTTGAACTGACTTCAGAAGCTAGTGACTGTGTGCTCTCTGCTCAAGATGGTGTCTGTTTGGACAAAATTTGCTGAAGGTCATCTAGGAAAGTGCATGAATTTACATCTTGAGAATTTCTGTCTTAATCTTGAAAGTATTTGATGTGAGTTTTAGTTTTTTTCTCCATGAGGTTATTCTGAGCCTCAGCTGCAAATATACTGCTTCTCTTGACTCTTAATCAGGTAGTTCATTTGAAGAATACACTGTAGAAAAATTACTTATTAAAAAAGAAAAATTACTTATTATGAATAGTATAATAAGGCTGTCAGCAAAAACATTTATGAAAATATCATACTTACTACCAGATGGTATTAATAAATTACTTAATATTCCTTTAAAGCTTTCTTTTGATTTTATGATGTATGTGCTTATGAATTAAATTGTCTTGACATTATAAAGAACTAATGAAATGAATTTATTTTGACATGTTTTGTGTTCATGACAATCTTGAAATAAAAATATTTCCAAGTAACTTCAGTTAGTTACTACAGAATGTGTTTCATTTAAAGAATAAACATTATCTTGAAAGCAAAACTATTTTTTTCAGAGATCTAGTCCATGTCTTCAGTCTTGGAATTTCATAGGTTTTTACTCCCTGGTTATGATTTTTTTAAAAATGGTTGCCTAAAGAAGAGTAAAAGGGGAGCGGGGATGAGTGGTTCTTGATTCCATTGTGTTCAAGAATCTGGGCCAGTTTAGGAGCCCTAATGGTGTGGAGGAGCCCTGGTTATAGTATGTTGGGCTGCTAATGGCCAGGTCAGCAGTTCAAAACCACCAGCCTCTCTATGGGAAAAAGACAGGGCTTTCTACTCCTGTAAATAGTCAACAGTCAGAGAAGCTCAACTTTTACAGGGCAGTTCTACTTTGCCCTGTTAGGTCTCTAGAGTCGGCATCAACGTGAAGGTAGTGAGTTTTTTGAGTTACTGTGGTGGGTTACCCATTGGGCTGCTAATTACAAGGTTAGCATTTCAAAACCACCAGCTATAGCATGGGAGGAAGATAAAGCTGTCTGTTCCCATAAAAACATATAGGCTTAGAAACTCCCAGGGGCAATATCTACTTTGTTCTATACATTGCTATGAGTTGAAATCAAGTCCATGGCAGTGAGGAGTAGTAGGTGGTGAAATGGATATATATTGTACTGCTTAACTGCAAGGTGGGAAATTCAAACCCAGGGCCACTCCAGGGAGAGAAGCGAGGCTTTCTGTTCGGGTAAAGACTTATGGCTTCAGAAACGCAAAGGGGCAGTTTGACTTTGTCCTCTAGAGTTTTCAGGAGTCAGAATAGATTTGATGGCAGAGCGCTTTTATCTTTATTTTTTTTGGGGGGGTCTCTTGGTCATTTTAAACATAAAGAAATTGGGAGGTGTGGTAGTGTGTTAGTCCAGGTAGACTAAAGAAACAAAATCATAGGCACGCATAAGGATATAAGGAAAAGGTTTATATACAAGAGGAGTGCAACATTGAGAAAGCATCCCAACCCAGTCCAGTTCAAAGTCATAAGTCCGATATTAGCCCATATGACTGACACCAGTCTATAAAGTCTCCTTCCAACTCACAAAGTCACAGGCCAGTGAGTGCAGAGTCCCATTGCCGGCAAGGGTCTCCCCAGGGCTCCTCGCTTCCAGGGCTCAGGGTCCATCAACAGCATCCAGTGGTGGTAGAAGCAACTCAGCCCTGGCAGGGGTCTCCATGTGGCTTCTCCAGCTTCAGAGGTCTGGTCCCATCAGGGCAAGGCTGTGTGGCTTCTCCTCTGCCTCCTCCATCTCCTTGGACACTGCCATCTTGTCTTGTCCGTAGTTTGTTGTCTCTGACGCTAACTCCCAACAGCTGGGGAAGATAGCTTCTCATCTCCATGAGGGAAATATCGCAAGAATTCCAAGAAGCCTCAGGAGAAAGCCATGCCTACATGGAGGCCTCATTGGCTACTCAATGGCTACCTCCAGATTAACAGACTAGACTCCACCGCTACATATCAATCATGAAATTAACATAAGCGCCACATAACTGCCACAGGTAGTCATTTAATCTGGTATTAGTTTGAGGATTAAGAGTAGGAGTCGGGGGAGGGGGAAAGAGGAGCTTATACCAAGAACTCAAGTGGAAAATATTTGGAAATGAATATGACAACATGTGTAAAAATATGCTTGATACAAATGATGTATTGAATGTTATAAGAGCTGTAAGAGTCCCCAATAAAGTCAATGAAAAAAGAGACAGCAACAACCACAAATAAAATTGAATTTAATATTAAAAAAAAAAGAGTAGGAGTGGAGTGTAACCTGTCAATCTGGAGATAGCCAATGAGATCTCCATGTAGGCATGACCTTCTCCTGAGAATTCTGGGGAATGTGGCAATTCCTTTTTGGAGGCAGACACACAATCTCTCTCAGCTCACTCCCTTGGAGACACTTGACTGACAGGACTGACTTCCTGTGAGACATCCCTGAGGTGAAGTCCTATGGAGCTACCCTAGTGCTCTGAGCCGGACAAGTCACATTGATGCAACCAGACCTCTTAAGTTGGAGGAGCTACTTGGAGACCCCTGCCAGTGCTGAGATGTTTACAATGTCACTGGATCCAAAGGCATTCTATCCATCGGGCTTGTGATAATCCTGAATTGGGTGTCATGAGTCTGAAGAAGACTTTATAGACTGGTATCAGACATATGGGTAATGTCAGCCGTATGACCTAGGACTGGACTGGGTTGGGATATTTTCTTAATGTACTGTTACTCTTGTATATAAAACTCTTTCTTATACACATATGCGTGTTTATGAATTTGTTTCTCTAGTCTACCCAGGATGCTTGTTCTTAAAATTGAATGTGAGTCAAGAGAGATCCCAAGGAAAACATAAAAACAAACAAAATTTTTCCATCATGCTCTTATGGCACAATGGGTTAAGCATTGGTCTGCTAGCCACAAAGTTGGCAGGGCAAACCAACAACCCCCCAAAATTTATAGCCTCAGAGCATGATTGTGGGATTGAAGGAAGGTGAAAGGAAATAGAGGAAAGAGCTGGGAGGCAAAGCTATGTATAGAGGTATAGCTATAGGCATGTAAGATAGTTAATTAAGGTTTATTGTGCTAACCAGGTGGCTAAACACATGTGGGATTAATTGAACAGCAGAGAGATAAATGACTCAGTGAGCCTCGACTTTCGGTTATCTGGTCTCTTGTTCTCTGACAGTCAGACCAGTGCGCAGGTGCCTTAGCTAGTTCTCTGCCTCAGCTGGCAAGGCTCACTTCCTGTGAGACATCCCTGAAGAGAAGCCACATGGACCTGCCCTGATGCAGCTCTGGGTGTTGGAGAAGCCATGTCCGCGCTGATATACTTACATGCTCATTGATTCTTCCTGCATTCGGCATTATTGCATGTGTTTTGCAAGTTTGAGGGGGACTTTGTAGATCAGTGTCCAGTATATGGGTTAATGTTGGACTTTAAGGGCTTGGACTGGGTTGGGATGCTTTCTTAATGTCCCCTACCATTGCATAAAGCTCTGTCTTATATACATATGAGTTTCTGCGGATTTGTTTCTGTAGTCTAACTATCCTAGTACAGCATGTATATATGTAAATATATTAATTCATAATGAAAGGGATAGAAACCAATGTACACATATTTATATGTTACGTATTAAGATAGCAGATGGACTTTGGGCCTCTACTCAAGGCCTCCCTTTAACACAAGAACACTTTGTTCTAATAACCTGGCACTCTTGAGATGCTCATCCTGACACTCTTGCTGAAGATAAAATGGGTGCATAAGCAAATGTGGTAGAAAGAGCAGATGGTGCCTGGCTAAACAAAAGATACAGTATCTGGTGTCTTAAAGACTTGAAGTTAAACGAGCGGCCATCTAGCAGGGAAGCAACTGTATCCACATGGAAGTAACACACCACCCTGTGTGATCATGAGGTGTTGACGGGATCAGATATCAGGTATCAAAAGATCCAAAACAAAAAATTGCATCGAAGCGAACAAGAGGGATTGGAGTGGAGACCCAAAGCCCATCTGTAGACAATTGGATATCCCACCACAGAAAGGTTACAAGGAAGAGATGATTCTACCAAGGCTCAGTATATCATTGATGAAACAAACACACATCATTCCTCTAGTGCCTGAATGCTCCCCACCCCCTCACTACCATGACCCAGGTCTACCTCACAGTTCTGTCTAGAATGGAGAACACACATCGCTAGAGAAAAGAACTTTCAACACATGGAATTCAGGTCAGATAACCCCCTCAGAATTAGTAGTGGGAGTAGAGATATCATGAGGGCGAGGGGATGGTCATGGATGGGGAAGGGAGAGAAAGGGGGAAATCATCACAGGTTGGATCTTTTGTGTCTCCCTCCCAAAGGGGATGAATAACAGACCTATGGGTGAAGGGAGACAACATACAGTGTAAAATATGAATTAATAATAGCAATATATGATTGATCAAGGATTTATGAGGTGGGGGAGGGAGAAAAAACCAAGGGCTCAAGTAGTAAATGTTTTCAAAACAATGATGGCAATATGTGTACAAATATGTTTGATACTATTGGCGTATGGAATGCTATAAGAGTTGTAAGAACCTCAAATAAAATGATTAAAATTTTTTTTACAGCCTCAGAATACTTTTTTTTTTTGGCATCACTCCCCTCTGGTCGGAGTGGGAGGCCTAGCCTTGCTCCTGGACAGCTGCTGCTGGATTTGAACTGCCAACCCCGATGGCTGCAGTCCCACGCTCAACCACTATGCCACCGGGGTTCAGTCCCAGCCTCAGAATACTTAAGGAGCAATGCTACTCGGTCCTATAGGGTTTCTATGAATCTAAGTCAACTCAATG
>PVJH01030181.1:0-25104 GCA_004026705.1 Nesogale talazaci
ATCGACCAAATTTTTTATCAAGGACCCCACCCCCGATCAATGGTGTCCCGCTTAAAATCTGGTCACTTTAGTGTAGGCCAGTCTTTACATGTGAGAGGCTTGACAGGAAGTCACGTGGCTATTCTTCTCATTGGAGTACGAGTTAAAGAGTTCATGCAGAAGTAAGGGAAGCTAGAGCCGTAAGAGAATAAACTAAAATGGTACGGGTGTAGACTGGCAGTTCTCACATCTCCTACATGAGATTTTCCCCTAGGATGACAAGATCCTGTGCATGTGTATTTAAATATCATTGGGTTAGAAGCAAGCAGCTCTTTTGTGCTGTTTACATCTATTTAAATGAGATTCTGCATGAGGATAGATAGATAGATAGATAGATAGATAGATAGATAGATAGATAGATAGGCAGACAGACAGATTGCTCTGAACTTGGTCTTCCTACTACAGTACTTAACAACTTTCCTAATGCCATGACACTTTAATATAGTTCCTCATGTTGTGGTGACCCCCAACCATAAAATTATTTTTGATGATACTTCATAACTGTAATTCTGCTACTGTATAAATCATCTCGTAAATATATGATAG
The DNA here is from genome assembly GCA_004026705.1 of Nesogale talazaci. Lineage (NCBI taxonomy): Eukaryota > Metazoa > Chordata > Mammalia > Afrosoricida > Tenrecidae > Nesogale > Nesogale talazaci. The sequence goes on from PVJH01030181.1 coordinate 586, forward strand.
GTTGTATTTGCTTTGTTTAAAATTGAACATAATTTTTTTCATTAAAAATTTTTGTTGGGGGCTTGTACAACTCTTTTTTTAAAAAACATTTTATTGGGGGCTCATACAACGCTTATCACCATCCATATATACATACATTGTATCAGGCACACAAAATTGAAAATAATCAAAGGCTAGTGTTGAATCACAAAAACAATATATTGTTGTAGGGAAGTATCTATTTCTAATTACAAATAAATTAAATTTTGTCTTGAAGTATGGTGGAGTGTCGATAACGGTCTTTATGCCAGGTACTCATATGTGGGCTTATCTGCATGCATATGGGCAGACCCACCTGAAGACGAACAGAAGTGCCTCAGTTCCTAAGACCGGAATTATATGTTTTCCGGTGGTCCTAAGTGACCCCTGTGAAAGGGTTGTTCAATCCCCCAAAGGAGTCATGACCCCCAGGTTGAGAACTACTGTTCTAGAAGGTCAGCCTCATCTGAGTCAATAAGACAGCTCTTATTTGGCTTTAATTTCTAACTTAATTGTTGTTTTAAAGTGATTTTTAATTTGCTGTCCCTCCCCACTGCGTAGGCGATGCAGAAGAAACTTCTGTTCTTACTGGTCCTTAAACCAATGAGAGCTGCTGGAATGGAAGATGCTAGAGGGGTTGCCTGTGTGATCTGATGCTCTGCAGTCCAACCAATCAGTGGCTGGGAACAAAGGATGATTATCCCCAGCTGAATGCTAGATCCCTAAAGGATCTCCAGTGCTGCTGTGGGCCTTGCTGAGTGCAAGGTTGGCAGGTCAAGCCCACCAGTTACCCCGAGGGAGAAAGATGAGGCTTTTGACCCCAGGAAAGAGTTGGTCTCAGAAACCCCAGGAGCAGTTCTACTTTATTCCATAGTGTGCTGTGACTCAGAATAGATAGACCTGATGGCAATGGGTTTAGAGTTGTATTTTTCAGGGGTGTGCTTGTGTGGTGCAGACAGTTAAAGCCCTGGGCTAGTAATTTAAAGGCTGCAGCTAAAGTCCACCCAGAGGTACCTTGAAAGAAAGGCGTGGTGATCTACGTCTGCAAAAGGACCATCACCATCAAGTTGATTCTGAGTGTTAGCAACTGTGTAACAGTAGAACTGCCATCCTGTAAGGTTTCATCATTAAGGGCATAGACGACCACTTCTTCCTCCCCCTGGAAGCAGCTGGTGGATTCAGCCTGCCAATCTTCCAGTAAGCAATCAAGCAAGGTATTAACTGCCAAGCCACCAGGCTCCTTTCAGAAAAATTAGCCTCTGGAAAACTGATGGAGACATCATGTGGGTCTCCATGAGTGAGCATCCCTTCAGTGGCAACACATTTGGTACCTCTATAGGGGAGCTAATCAGAACCCCAAAGAATGTGGGCATATTATGTAAGAATACCCCATCAGATTACTGAGATAGTGCCTTTCTCTTCCTCATATGTCCTAAGACCCAAACCAAACTCACTGCCCTCGAGTTGGTTCCAATCCAGTGATCTTATAGAACAAGGTACAACTGCTCGTTGGGTTTCCAAGACTTTAAATCTTTACGAGAACAAGCAGTCTCATCTTTTGCCTGAGGAGCACCTGCTGGTTTTGAACCACAGACCTTGCAGGAAGCAGCTCGCTGCACAACTCACTCTGCCACCAGCCTCCTTCCCTCTGGCAGCAAGCATACTACAGCTGGACTGATACCAGGGAGATTAGCAGGGCCCCGCGACAAGGATGGCATGCACGGTTTGTGTGTCATCGCTCCCCAGGTGCGGATTAAGCTGTTTTAATGTTCTCTCAAACCTCACCTGCTCAATTTCTCCTCCACCCCATGGCCCAGACCTGAGTTGTAGCTACCATCTTTCCCTGAAATAGTTCAAATCCAATTACTGGGGAGTGGAAGATCTGGGTCACGTGGGCTGCTATTGATGTAAGTGCCACAGACATTAATGTCATAGGGAGACAGAAGCATGGTTTGAGCATGTCCATTACCCAGAACACAGGGATGTAGTTATTGTGTTCTGTGTGTAAGCAAACCCCATAGCCAGAGAGGGGGAGAAAAAGATGTACATCTGCAGAGAGTGAGGGTCTTGAATCACCGTTCTACTGACCAGAGACCCACCTCATGATCTCCTTCTGACTTGCTATCTCCTTTGTTCAGAGATAAGCCTGACCCTTGGCGGCATTCTCCCTTGGATCAGGTGGTTTTTCATCCAGCCTCTGGAAGTGAGACACGGAGACACATCTGTACAGCCATGCAACGTGCAATGCTCTCCTTCATGGAGACCCTTTCCTGCCTGTTTTTCTGTGTGTCTATCCCACAGCTTCATTCCAACCTCTCAGTCTGCCCAGGTGCTTCTGGGCAGATTGCAGGCAACTGGAATGCTGCCTCAATATTTCCTATGGATTTCCTTTCTTTCCTTCACTGTGGCTCTGCCAGCATGCCCTGTTATATCAGACCCCCACCCTATGTGGCTGGATCATCATCCCGAGAGCTGCTGAACAAGCAGGAAGATGTCAGTAGTGCACCTCGGCCTAGGCTCTTAGTCTCGGGAAAAGAGTCATAATTAAGGAGGGCCTGCAAAAATGCCCGCCTACCTGTTAGCCGTCAGATGTAAAATACTTAAATGTGTTTTCCCAATGTATTAGATGTGAGCAGGCCAAAGAGAGCCAGGGATGGAAACTGACTTTGCTTGACATTTCTCATGGGCGCATCCCTGGGGCTGTGAGCTGACTCGCTAAAACTGCAATTACCCTGTAATTTGGAGTGGCAGGGGGTGCCGAGAGCAGAGAGGCATTGGGGCCTTGCACTAGAGAATAGGTAGCATTACATGCATCGATTTTTCATGTTCTTGGAAGATTTTTAAGAGGTGCGAGTGCCATCCATCCTCCAGAGACATCACACCATGCATCATTGAGTTTAAACTTGGCCTTTGAGAGCCCAGCCAGCAGGTTCCTTCTCCTGCAACCCACACTTAGGTGTTGTCATATTTCTTATTCATCAAGGTGACATTCCTCATGGTGACATTAAAAGGAAAAAGTCTGCAGTGGGGTTTTGTGTTTCTTCTTATTTTGTTTCCAAGGGAAGAGCCCTTTCCGTATCCCTGCACTCATCTCGAAAATAGGAAATGCTCTTTGAGGTGGGGAACTGGAGTTGAACAGCACTGGCTTCTGTTTCCCCCTCTAAATTTCTCTAAAGAATTCTCTGAGACAGAGCTCTTCCAGCGTGGGTTAGTGGGAACTCAGAGGACAAAAGGGGTGAGGATACATTGAGAGATGTGGAGAAAATATTTTTTCAAGCATCCATTTTATTGGCATGTGTTTTACATTGAACTCGAGGTCTGACTAGAGTTGCCTTTGTCTGTTGTGTATGATGGCGTGTATTTGGGGAGAAGGCATGTTCAAGGTATTTGGCGGTTAGGAATCGCAAGGTGAAAACTGTAGTACTCACTAAATTCGGGGGATTTCCTCAGGTGTTTTAGCCAGTGAGACCTCCAAAGAGGAGGGGATTTTGTGATGGTTAATAATTTAATAATATACAAGGCCTGTCTTTTTGTATATTCAAATGCTTGAATGTTTGTGAACGTTACATCCATTCCTCTATCTGTCATTCTTTTCTATTACAATCATTGACTCTAGGACGGGAATAAACAAGATGCTGTGTACTACCTTTTCCAAATGGATGTTTCCTCTGAACACTCGATGTATTCGATTTGATCCTTATTGGATTGCCATATCTTCTCAAGGTCGTTTGCATGCCAAGTGTAGAGATGACGCGGCACTGGCCCCTGCATGACCGCCAGTCCTGGCTCTTTGGATGATGCAGACTTCAGTTCCTGAAATGGGACTTCCTCTAGATCAAGAATCAGCTGTACGCTAAAACACATCAAGCGGCATTGTGGATGACCTGCAGAGAGGTTCTGAAGTGTTGTCACGATGTGAACATTAAATCCCAGAGTTGAGCAAAGGAAGCTGGGAGGCTTGAAGCAGCCACGTCGGCGTGCCAGGGAAGAAAGGCCAGGCGCGATCTGCGTCCCATAAAGCAAAACTGGGGAAGCCACATCATGTCGTTGAGACAATCCCCAGCTCATGCCAACCCCATGCACTGCAGGCTAGAATGCCTTGTTGGATTCCTTACCTGTGATCTTAGTGGAGTCGCTTAGCCAGACCTTTCCTTTGCAGTGCCTCTGAGAGGCTTCAAAGCACCAGCCCTTAGATTAGTTGAGTGTAACCCGTTTGTGCCGCTCAGGGTCTTCCTGTGAAATTGTCACTTTTAGAAAGCTTTGGTGTTGTGTGATCCAAAGATGGCAATAACAAAACTCAAATATGATGAAGGGAAAGATACCAGAGCTTAAATGATGACCACTGATGTGTAGAAAGCCGTGGAGGGCAGTGGGAGCCCCGAGCCCATCTGATACATATCTAGTGAGCTGAAGCCTCGGGCAGATCTGACTGGCTTAGGCAAGGAACTCACACAGCTTTACCGTCACACAACGATCAACGTCAACTTGACTATGCCGGATTGAACTTGATGCTTGGTCAGTTGACCTCCCTCTTGACCAAACTTGAATTTGCTCTAGGTTCAAGTATTTCTTGCTTGCTCCCTGATGACACGTTTCTGTTTAAATATTGATGGACGTCTTTTCTTTCTTGTTCGCTATTTATCTATTTATTTATTCATTTATTTTTAGTTGCAACTTTTTTTTTTTTTAACTGTAGTTGGCAATTCTCAAAGTGGTTTCCCCAGATTGGCCGGGGATGACAGGTGGAACATACCAGAGCAATCAGTGGTATCCAGCCTGCCTCTCCTCTCGCCAGGACGATTCATGTTCTGCAGTGAACGATAGACTGCAGGATGGGGCAGCCTCACAAACGCTTAGGGAGAACCTCTGTTGTCCACTCAGCATGTGGTTGCAGTTGACTCCTGGAGACTCCCTCTCCATTTGGACCAGCTCAGTTATTCCTGGTCCCGTGAGAAATTAATGATGTAACTTGCTGGTACACACTACAAGACCTCGGTGCCCAAGTTCTGATGAAGACATAGAGACTTCTATTCAGGACAGGTCATGCATGTGTCTATCCCCCAGTGAGAGATACCTGGCCCCCGAGAAAGGGAGAGCTGGATGCCCTAGAGCTGACCAAATTGCCTTCCCTCTCCCCATCATCTTCTACTGGACACTTATCCTGCTTACCTGTGTGTAATTATTACCTAACCATTTCACTCTCCTTACGTTATTGATAAGACTTAGACACGGTCCAACATTCTGGGACCAGGGCCCAAGAAAAGCATATTTTGTTATGTGCATTTTTATTTTTATATTACTTTATCCTCACCATTTAATTTTGGTCTTGTTCCTTGTGGTTTCTCAGTTTGTGACGCACAGAAGGAGTAGATGCATAGAGATAGCAACTGATGCAGCGGTTTATCGGGGATGTATGGGGGGGGGGTGAGGGTGGTAGTGGTGATTGGTAGGGTGAGGCGGGAGGGAGGGAGCACTAGAACTGATTGTGATTAAATGCAGCCTGTTTAAAAAAATGTTTAGCCACGAGGTGTATGACATGTGAGTACAATATCCAGAAAACCACGAGAGAAAAACAAACTAAACGCCAAACTTGATTTTAAGAGTTGTTGTGTGGGGAACAGTGAGTTTATATCAGTGATGGTAAAATAACTTCGAAAAGGTTATCGGTATTTGAGCAACACAAAGACTATAATCAATGACTTTGAGTTCTACAAGAAGTTGTGGGATTGGAGCATTGTCTAGTGTGTATATTTGTGCCATAACTAAAAAAAATAATAATTACATGAGTAACACCAACTTAATAGAAGAAGAAAATTATCTAAGTGGACATGGTGGTAACTGTACAACACTTCTTGATATGATTGAAGTATCAAACTGTTTGACAGATGGGTGAATAAAGCTGTTAAACAAAGAGAGAAAAACCTTTGTGCACAGTAGGATGCTGAAACACTTAAGGTGGCCATGAGTTGGAGTGGGCTCATTGGCTTAGTATGGCATTAGGTAGGAGAGGTCTTCGCTCTGGATAACAAACACCACTGCCACCCTGTTTCCTTTGGAAGTAGGAAGCAGTGTCCCCGGGAGAAATTTGCTTGCATTACTGGCTCCTGGTTACTGTGTGCTGTTAAGGTGATTCCAACCACGGAAAGCTATCATGGTCCCTGCAGGTTCTGCCCTTCTTTGTGGGAACAGGTAGCCCTGTCGTCTCTCAGCAGAGCAGTTGCTGGGTTTGAACCACTGACCTTTTGCTTAGCCGCTAAGAGTTTAAGCTGTTGTACTGCCAGGATTCCTAGAAATCTGTTTTAAAGAATCGAGTTGCTGTCTAGCTGCCAAAATCATTTGGGGTGGGTGTTGTGTTTATAAATATCAGAAAGTAATGAGTAAATCTGGATGTTATGAATGAAAAAGATATCGTAGCTGTTGCCGAATCATGACATTTGTTACTGCTCCTCCCAGGGACCTAATACCCATCATTGCTGCTCTGGAATACAACCAGTGGTTCACAAAGCTCTCCGCGAAGGATCTCAAACTGGTGAGTCTCTGACGATGCGGCAAGTGTGGCTTGGGCTGGCTGACTTCCAAGAGCCTGGTTCTTGCACCCCCTCCACGGCTTCCCCACTGGACGGGTGCACTGAGCACATGTTCTCTCTTGCAGAGACATGTGCTTTGTTTCCTTTTTCATCCGTCGATGATTTGCATGGGAAAAAAGTTTGAAAAAAGTTTGCAGTGTGAGCTTCTACCGCGAAGCACTTCCTCATGTTTTCAGCTGCTCTGGGCAATTTTAGCAGGTGACCAGGAAGAGACAGACGTTCAGGGCAGCCCCCAGTGCCTGGCTCATTCACTTGGTAAAGACGATTCAAGTTCCCTATGCACAGCTGCCAACAGGCTTTATTGTCCCTTTTTTTGCATTCTGCCTCCAGAAAGGGGCTTTTTATTTTTTTTCTCCTAAGGATCTAGGGAAGGTTAACAGGTAGAGTTGGTCTGTGTGCATTTGGGAGCCGATTTGTATGTAAGCAACATGAATTCACCGTGAGCCCTGTTGGTTTTCATCAGGCACGAAGGAGCTCGATCTTTGGTTTATGGAACATGAGGGATATGCGAGACTCTCTTGGGGGATATGGGGGAAGGGGAGTGTTGCACATTCAGAGCAGGCATCTGGGCAGATGCCTATCTGCGAGTTCACCCTCTCTGGTTTCATTTCAGAGCAGGAAATAGTTCAGATAGGGTTTTACAGACTTCTCTATTCTGGACTCCTGCTTTCAGGGGCTGGAGGGAACGGGGATTCCAGAGTCGCCGTGACAAGATGGAATGTGTATGCAGACATGAATTTGGAGGAAGTAAAGGGTTGGGATTGTGCCATGGAGAGGCTGCTGCCATGTTGCTTTCTCCCGGGCGAGGAAGGTCAGCCCCGAGGGTGTCATCTGCCTGCGTGCATATGGCTTCATCTCAGGAGGGCCCACTAGAGGGAGAGTGAAAGGAAGGTGGAATTGGAAACCTTGACTCAGATTATGACCATGAGTTCTGTGTGGCCTTAAGGATGAAGATGGATCGCTCTGGGCTTCATTTTATATACTTTTTTCCTTTTTTTTCTTTTAATCATTTTCTTGGGGGCTTATCACAATCCATGCATATATATATAGTGTATATACACTGTATATATATATATAAATAAAATCAAGCACCTTTGTACGCCTATTGACTATCATCAGTCTCTAAACATTTGCTCTCTCCTTGACTTCTGGACTTCATTTTGATGGCCATCAGTTGTCGCCAGAGATTTTAAAATAAAAACGCATGTGTGTCTATTTTTTTAAATCATTTTATTGGGGGCTCATACAACCCTCATCACAATCTGTACATCCATCCATTGGATGCAAAGCACATTTGTACATTTGTTGCCATTGTCCTCCTCAAACGTTTTCTTGGCACGTAAGTCCTTGGTATTATCTCCTCCTTTTCCCACTTCCTCCTCGCTCCCCCCTCCCTCACAAACCCTTGATAATTTATAAATTACTATTATTTTGTCAGATCGTACACTTTCCGATGTCTCCCTTCACCCACTTCCCTGTTGTTCATACCTCAGAGAGGAGGTTATATATAGATCCTTGTAACTGGTTTCCCCTTTCAACTTCACCTTCCCTCCATCCTACCAGTGTCACCCCTCTCACCACTGAGCCTGAAGGGGTCATCTGTCCTATTTTTAATATATGGCACAATTGTTTTTATTTTAGGTCTCTGGCACATTTTACCAAGAGAGTAATCTATGTATTTTTCACCCTAAATGAAGGGATGATGTTTTCTCCTTTGCTGGGCACTGCATTAGGATGATGGCAAAACACTGTCAAATATTTCGTTTCTGGTCAAAGAAAGGGAGCGCATCGGGAAGCATACCCGCTCTGGATTCTTAAACCATGAAGTGCACGACAAAAATAAGGAGTCCTGGGCTGAGCCCCGGTGGCGTAGTGGTTGTGCGCGGGACTGCGGCCCACTGGGACAGAGGTTCAATTCCAGCAGTGGGGCTGGGCCTCCTACTCCCTCCACTGGAGAGCAGTGATGCCAAAAAATAAAAATAAAAAATGAATAAGTAAGGAGTCCTCCCACGTTCCATGAGCTCTCGAGGTGGTTCACATTGCTCCTAGCTCAACAAAAGTCTCCTGTGCTAGGAAAGCACAGGAAGAATCAGATTCATATGCTTTACGCAATAGCTAAGAAGTCATTTCCGCGCCTCCCCCCCCCCCCCCACACACACCCTCTGCTGGTCACTGCTCCTAACTTCAATATTACATTGTACGTGTGTTTCCAATAAAGTCCGCTATGCGAGCCACATTCTTGATTTATGACAGTAGCAGAGCTGGGATCACACGCAACTCTTTCATTTTCAAACTCAGATAAGCCAGTGAACAGTGGCGTGTTTTCCTCCTCCTCTGAAAGTAATCCTCTTGCTGCCATCAATGCAGCCTGGCAGCGTCTCCCTGTGGGTGACAAGACCATAATTCTTTGCAGGAGTAGGAAACTCAGTCTCTCCCCGTTGGAGCTGCCCCAGGAGCTTTGAACTGCCAATCAGGAGGCTCACAGCATGTCACATAACCTCTGTATATGGTACCTTTCAGTTCTAAAACGCCCCATTTATCTTATTTCCCACGAAAAATGCATTGCTCTTGAGTACTTATGACCCTGGAGGAAAGAGCTCTGTGGGTGTCTGAGACTATACATTTTTATGGGAGTAGAGAGTCTCATCTTTTTCCCTCTGAGAGACCGGTGGTTTTGAAGGCTGACTTTGCAGTTACTCGTCTGGTCTATAGCCCACACCACCATCTCCCTTATTTTTACACTAAATTCACTTTGTGCTGTCGAATAATTCTTTGTTTTTTTGTGCACACATTCAAATTGAACTAAGGCACTCATGTGCACCACAGGCGTGCCCAAATAGGCTGGCACCTTACATTAGTTAATTTTTAGTAAAAGGTACCACTGGATTTCATTGATTGATTGATTGTGAATTGGGTGCAAGTTTACAGAGCAGTTCGTCAGTTTCATGTTCAGTGAGTGATCCAGACACCTTTGGTTCTGTCTCACTCATTGCATCTTCTGCCACTTCTTCCTGTGCTTCCTAATTCCACTGCTTCTCCTTTCCCAACTCTTTAGAGCCTCGTCCTTGGGTAAATGCTGCCCCTCTGATTTCAAGTGGTTGATAGTCTGAGGAATTCACCCTTCCCTGTTCTTACTGTTCCCTCTATAGAACTGTCTCCTATTTGGCAGAAAACTGAGCCTTGATGTGGAATTCACTTCCAGACTTGAAGTGTGGCCATGGATTAGAGTCTCTACCATCTCTGTCTGACCTCTTAGCCTGGTCTCTTTTCTGGTTCTGAGTTTTGTTCCACATTTTCTTCCCTCCCTATCCAGCACCTTCTGAGCAGAAGTGGTAGTGATAGCCAGGCACCATCTAGTTCTTCTGGTCTCAAGGTCATAAAAACCAATGTGCGCATGATCCTTTGGGTTGTTGATGTTTTTTGCCAAGGCAGGACATAAATAATTGCAGAATCAATAATAAATAAAATCTGAAAGGAAAATGAATTATGATTTTACCACCAAAACACTCTTCATTTTTCACACTGTGTGAAAGATTTTGGTTGCTCATACCTGTCACTTTTGATGGTTGTACTCTTTTACATATATATATAGATAGATAGTTATAATTTATATCTTATTTAGTGGTTTTCTCATTTAACATATCATAAGCATTTATAATATTTACAGACTCTTATAGCTACTCATTTTTTATATCTTTATTAACACAAGAGAACATCATTTATTTCACTCCTGTCACAAGGCCACTTAATTGTTTGTAATTTTACTTATTTCATAGCAAAATAACTAGGGGGAACAGCAAAATGGTAACTATGACTTAGGAAGCACTTACTCAACCTCCCTGATGACTAAATTATATGAATCTAAATTTTTCTCAGCTATAAAAAAGTAGGAAAAATACCACTTAACTAGTTTTTATATATGGGAGTGTTAGTCTGGGCAAACTCAGGAAAATAATCCACAGAAATTTATATGTATGTAAGAGAGAGTTTTATATAAAGGGTAAGGGTACATTAAGAAAGCATCCCAACCCAGTGTTGTCCAAGCTCATAAGTCCAACATTAGCCCATATGCCCAATATCAACCTACAAAGTCCTCCTCAATCCCACAAAACACACACAATGATGCTGACTGCAGGAGGAAAGCCGAATCAGTGAGCGTGTGGGCATCTCAGCGCTGGCTGGGGTCTCCACACGGCTGCATCAGGATACGTCCATGTGGCTTCTCCTCAGGAATGTCTCCTAGTAACTGAGCCTTGCCAGCTAAAGCAGGGAACTGACTGAGACAACTGCACCCTGGTCCCGGCATCAGAGAGCCAGAGATCCAAGAATTTGAAAGGCCAGGCTCACTGAGGCATTTATCTCTCTGCCCTTCAGTTAATCCCACATAGGTTTATTGCCGGTTGGCACTCTAAACCTTAGCTGTCGCAGGGAGGATTAATCAATCAATACATATTCAGGGCTTCGCTAAGTGCTGGGCACGTAGCAAGAGCTCCATAAATGAATCCTCCTCGACGTTGTTCTCATCATCAGTGCTTCTTAGTTTCAAGCCTCCCTTTCCGACGTCACTTCCTCTCAGAAGCCCTGGTTGATTTGCCCAGGCCTCTCTGTGCACATTGTTGTTTAGCAGCTTCCAAGTTGACCCTGACTCTTGACCTTTCGTACAGCAGAACAAAATGTTGCCTGCCCCTCTGTCAACCTCACAATTGCCAGCACGTTCTAGTCCCTCTTTGGGGCTGTCAAATGACACTATCTAGCTTGTGGGACTCCTTCAACAAGGAGTAAATCATGAAACAGGGGGCCAGTAAGGCTTCAGGAGACCTGCTGTGAGGTAGTCTCGTTCTACAATGTTGTATCCACAGATCCATAAGGGCGAAGTGAGATTTTGTTCCCATTTAGCCTATGGGATAATCAGGGAACGTGTTTCTGTTGCAGTCCACCGATGTCTGCGAGCAGATTCTGAGGGTGGTGAGTAGATCCACGCGGCTGGAGGAATTGGTGTTGGAAAACGCTGGGCTGAGAGCGTAAGTATTTCCTAATGAATGTACATGCACACAGAGTTTTAGCCACTTTGTCTTCGATTCATGCATTATTAAGAAAAAATAAGGTAGGGTGCTCACATATAAGAAAATCACTTTTCCCCCTTGCGAAGAAAATGATCCTTAAATAGGTCTGTCATTATCCTGATGGCACAAGTTGGATGACAACTTTCGCTAGTTGTCACTTAGTATTTTTGAGGGTGCGTGGGATGGGTGGTTAAGACTCCTGGAGCTAGAGGCCTTATGACCTTGGGTGCATTTTTAAGCCCTTTGTGCCTTGCCTCAGTTTCTTTGTTTTAGAAATGGGCATAATCATAGTATCTTCTTATGGGATGATGTGTTCTGATAAAATGAATTAATATATGGAAAGTGCCTAGAAAGATGTCTTTCCCACAAGAGGTGCTACCTGTTAGCCATTATTATAATTAATGATGATTATCATTCCCAATGACAGTATGAGGGTCTTTAGTCTATTTCTCCCTTTTCAAATGAACACCGACCCAGTCTTCATCTCATGAATCAATCTTTGATTAGTCCATCCTTAAATAGAGGCTTGGAGTTTGAATCTAGTAGAACAAAGGTTTTTTTGTTGCCACAGGAAGAAGGTTGACAGTTTGTAATTGTAGCACTGAGGGTGTTATTTAAAGTGAAACAGAACTAAAATAGTGGTTGTGATTTTTTTTGTTAAAACACTGTGCTAGCAATTATAGCCTTTAAGCTCACTAATTAGAGCAAACCCTCTTCCATTTGTGAGCAGTGAATGCAATACAAACTAGACTGTAGTGAACAAGTCTACTGTAATTTTCATGAAGAGTAGGTTCCATTCAAGACTCCTTCCCCACCACCCCCTTTAAGCTTGGAGGGACCACGTCGTATTATTGGAAAACATTCAGCTTCTCTATAAAAAGGCTCAAGCGGTTTCTTTAGAGGAACAGATTTTTATGCTTATGAGTGGGATTTGGGCCCATTTGACTTTCTAGACTATTTTAGGAGGAAACAGACCCACAGAATAAAGATTTCCTGTTAGCAACTATATGATGCAGTCTTCAGCAGTGGGCTCAAAGGGCTTCTCTTTCTCTTATTCCACAGTTCCACGTTTTGTGTCATAAAATCTCACCATCTCGTTTCCTTCCAGAGATTTTGCACAGAAACTGGCCAGTGCGCTCGCTCATAACCCCAACTCAGGACTCCACATGATTAACCTTGCCGGCAACGCCCTGGAGGACAGAGGTACTGTCTATCATGACGCAGTCACACGAGCATCGATGTCAGGGTAGAACCCACGTTATGACCAAACCCGCTCTCATCATCTGGTTGGTTACGACTCAGAGAGACCACTCAGACAAAGCCCAACTATCCCTGGGGGGTTGGTTCTCAGGCTGTAAACCTTTACCGAAGCAGATCCGCCTCCTCTTTCCCCCACAGAGGACCCCAGGGGTCCAAACCACCAACCTTTTGGTTCACAGCTGAGTACTTTAGCAAGTGTGCAACCCAGGCTTCTTGTAAGAGAACTGTAGACAGATTCAGAGCTCTGGCACTCAGGCGGCATATCAAGCTAAGCTGTAATTAAGCCAAACATAATGTTGATGCTCTTGTTGGCTACTCATTCTTTCAGCCCTCTCATGAAATTATACCTGCTAAGACCTTCTTGTCTGCGTAACATTTGTTTTTCCGTGACCTCTAAGAAGAAGAGGATATCATTTTCAAGGTAATCATATTAGCCCTAGTGGAGTAATAGTTATGTTGGGCTACTCAATGCAAGATCAGGAGTTCGGAATCACCAGCATCGTGGTTCCATGTCCATCCGTTGTTCCATTAGGAGGCAAGACTGGACTTCCCACAAAGAAATTATAGTCTTGGAAACTCACCAGGCCTGTCCTGGAAGTCAGCAACAACTCGAAGGCAGTGAGTTATTTCTGACTGGCAGCTGACTACATCACACAAAAGATTGCCTCCTCATGCTGGATTCTCTGCTTGGGATCTCTCCAGGTTGAAACAAGTTCCCCTTAGGTGCTGCAGTCACACCTGTGGCTTGGATTACTTGTCAGGATGACTGGTGGTTGGTGCAATGTTGTCTACTGGCTGGAAGATTGATGTCATATTTTCTTGCGGGCTACCTGCTGAGGCTTTCTCCAGCTCCTCCAGGCTGAACTCAGGTCCTTACCAAAGGCCTCTTTTTTCTCATGAAAGAGCACTTTGCGTCATCTTTGAGGCCAACAGGAGTTTATCTCTCTTTATCTTTTTTTAAAAGACCTGCCTGATTAAGTCAGGCCCACCCTCAGTATCCCATTTAATGCACCCAAAGTTAAGTGACTGGTAACCTTATGGTAAAAGTTGCATCCTATCCTCTTCACGGTCTGGCTCACAGGTGAGGGTTCTGTGCAGGGTGCGTGCCCCCAGGGGCAGGAATCCTAGGGATGGTCGTGCAGTCCCAGCTACCGCAAAGGCAGTTTGATATTTAGCAGGCTTTGACTGGGAGGATAAGGAGCTGTTGAAAAGACTGGAGTTCAGGATAACACAGAAGCTTTCATTAAAGGCGTTTGCAGGACACCCTTCCCATCTCTGGTGCTCCGGGAGCAGCAGGCGTCGGTGCAGACATGACCAAGGACAAGAACCACCCCACACACAACCCATCTCGGAAATGGCTCAGAAATGGTATCCAGAAACCTTGATCACCATGATAGGACTCTCTTTAGGGAGTGTACCCCAAGTTCCTGAGGAACATGTACTTTTCCAAGAAGCACAACAAGCAGGGTCTGAAGAAAACGTAGACCAACAACACCAAGGCCACAGCTGCTTGTGCCAAGGCGATCAAGGCTCTAGGGAAACCCACAGACATCAAGCCTAAGATCCCATTGAGGGGGTATCAGTGACAAACTCAGTCCACTGGCCTCCATCGCCCACTCCAAGCTTGGGAAGCAGGCCGGGGCGTGTATTGCCACAGGTCTGAGGCTCTGCCAGCCCACGGTCAAGGTGGGCATTCTAGCCAAGGCTTTCACTCCAGTTTGAGCTCCCAAAGGTGCCAAGGCTCCCTTAAAGTAGAGTTCTGTGTGCTCAGACAAGAGGGGCTGGCGTGAGCTCAGGGCTGCCATCTGCATGGAGCTGGTGCCCTGTGCAGTTTGCACAGAGAGACCCAGGCGGTGCTGCAAAAAACCCCAAAGCACCTGTTCACATGGCTTCAGGAAAGATTGAGTAAGCCTGGAAAGGGAAACTCGAGCGTTTGAATACTCATTTGAATCTCACTGATGGATGAGACTTAAGAAAGAGCCTTATCTGGAGAGGGAACATTTTGTTTTCTTTGCAAATGTTTTCCAGCTTTGCTGAGTAAGGCCTTTTCATCTTGTGGTGTGTGATATGGGATGAGGATTAATTATGTACACCGAACTGAACGTTCTGATGTAGGCAACTGGCTTTGCAGTGTCTTCCCAAGAAGGGCATTGTTCTGTGTCCAAAAAGAGACCCAGGTTGTACATTCAGGCAAAACCCAGTATTTAGAGAAGTGAAATGAAAGGAGGGTTGTGACTAAATTAAAAAAATAGATGACATGAAAATCAGACCGATCAGAATAAAAGCAGTGCTGTGGCTGTAGTTTCAGAGTCCTTGAGTGGTGAGTCAGGTGAATGCTCTTAGCTGTTAATGAAGAGTTGGGAGTTTGAGGCATTGGGGTGCACCTCAGGAGAATTTTGAGGGTTTTTTTTTTTTGTGGCATCACAAAAAAATCACTCCCTGGTGGGAGTAGGAAGTCGAGAATTTTGAGTTTTGTTGCACTTTCTTCTCCCACTCTAACCAGGACCTTCTCATGTGATGCCTTTCAGAGCAGTTGACAGTGTTAAATCGATGCCATCTGGTTTTCCTTGTGTCATGGTCATGGAGACCGACATCCACCTTGTCCATTCTTCTACTAGACTAGTTGTTTCCATGCATCTTTGGTTTTCTTCATTCTTGTTTCCTCTGGACAGAAGAGAGACCATAGTTGCACCTTCTGTGACTGCTTTCAGATGCATATCTCTCTTTGGTGGTGCCCTTGAACAGCTGTTAACTCCAGTTCGTCCTAGCTTTCTTCACTTTCTGGGTCTGAGCCCCCTGCACACACCAAGAGGAATTAACTGAAAGTCAAAGGAAGTCTGAGCATGATAGGGGGACAAGAGGAAAAGTTAAAGGAAATAGAGGAAAAGAACTAGAATACAAAGCTCATTTATAGAGGTCTAAATACAGACATGTGCATATGTAGTATATATTTATATACCATGATGGGAAAAGAGATCTATGTGCATTTATTGATAGGTTTAGTATTAAGGTAGCAGATGGACAACTCCCTCAATACAACAGTTTGTTCCGTTAAACTGGAATTAGCTTGATGCTCACCTTCCCAACACAATTTCTGAAGACGAAGCTAGTACATAAGCAAATGTGGTGAAGAAAGCTGATGGTGCACAGATATCAAGAGGTATAGCATCTGGGGTCTTAAAGACTTGAAGGTAGAAGAGCAGCCATCTATGTGAGTAGCAACAAAGTCCACATGGAAGAAGCACACCAGCTTGTGTGATCATGAGATGTCAATGGGATCAGGTATTAGGCATCAAAGAACAATTGTCATTGTGAATGAGGGGCGTGCAGTGTGGGGGTCCAAAGTCCATCTGTAGCCAGCTGGATATCTCCTTACAGAAGTGTCTCAGGGAGGAGATGAGCTAATCAGGGTGCAGGCTGTGATGAAACATGCAACTTCCCTCTTGTTCTTTAATGCTTCCACTACCCCTTGTCCCCCCAAGACACACGCACACTATCATGATCCCAATTCTACCCTGCAAATCTGGCCAGACCAGAGGATGTATAATGGTATAGAAAGGAACTTTCCAGGGATTCCAGCATAGGTGATCCTCTCAGGACCAGTGGTGAGAGTGACGATACCAGGAGGGTAAAGGGGAGGGGAGGTAGAAAGGGGTAACTGACCACAAGGATCTCCATAAAATCCCCTTCTTGGGGGATGGACAACAGAAAATTGGGTGAAGGGAGATGTTGGATAGTGTAAGACATGGCAAAATAATAAAAATTTATAAATTATCAGGGGATTCTGAGGGAGAGGAAAAAATGAGGAACTCTACCAAGGGTTCAAGTAGAGAGCAAATGTTTTGAGAATGATGATGGCAACCAATGTACAAACGTGCTCGACATAATGGATGCATGTATGGATTGTAAGACTTGTATGAGCCCCTAAGAAAATGATTTTTTAAATAAATAAATTATCAAGGGTTCATGAGGGAGGAAGAATGGAGGAGGGAAGGAGTGAATGAGAAGCTGATAGCAAAAGCTCAAGTAGAAAGAAAATGTTTTGAAAATGATGCTGACAACAAAAATACAAGTGTGCCTAACACAATGGATGCATGTATGGATTGTGATAAGAGCTATGTGAGCCCCCAATAAAATGATCTTTTAGAAAATATTAATAAATGCATTCATTGAAAGGTTAAAAAAAAAACCCAAAACTTCCTTTAGGTTCTTTGTCTTCAAGCAGACTATCTGAGCATGAGTGATAGCTTCTCCACTCATGAATGAAAATGGCACAGGAAATTTAATTGAGTGTGAAATAGTTCATGAAGCTTTTATCTCGGGAAAATTTTAATGATTTTTGTTTCTGAGGCTACATTGAGAATATTTTATGTTTGGAAGCATTAAAGAAAATAAAACAAAGCTCAACCATGGAGAGAAATTTCTAGTGAGATTGTATAGTGTATAAATCCCATCAGAGAAGAAAACTGGAAGCAAATTTGGTTTTGTAGCAAAATCACCTACAATTCTGTGGAAGTTAAGCCCCAAATGGAATTTGGGTCTTCACCTGCACCATTTACCCAGGGACTTGTTTGGGAACTCTCAGAAAGTTTGCTTTGTGTGAGGAATGTTGATGCAGCGTGTTTCCGTTATTTATTGCTCAGGTTCCTTATTATACCAGTGTACAGAGCACAAGCCTCCAGCCTTTTGTTAAGCGGCTTGCTGGAAACGCAGTTGAAGTATGGTTTGGTAAGCAGTGTAGGAGTCATGCTGAAAGAGGCCACATAAGGCAAAGAACCCAGGCAAGCTGTCCATGCCCTGGCTTCCGGGTCTAGTGGTTCAAATCCACCAGTCATCTCATGGGAATAAGATGAACTTTTCTGGCCCAATATATGCCTTCTGCTATGGAAACCCATAGGGCAGGGCAGTTCTGTCCTGCCCTGTAAGGTCGCTGTAAGTCAGAATTGGCCTGAAGGCAGTGAGTTTTTAAAATTCTAGACTCTAGCCACTTTTGGCAGGTAGTTTGGATAAGTTATGTAACTTTTCTCCTTTTTTCTTGAAAAAAGTTTATTTGAGCAGCATTTAATAGCATAAGAAAAAAATTATTTCATTTTGAGTTTTATATATATAATATATAGTATTGGGTGAAGCTTTTGTTAAATACAAGCCTAAGGAATGAAATAAACTAGATTGCATATAAATTAGTTTCTTTGGAAACTTCAGAAAAAGCAAAGGCAGGATGGCACCAAGTTAAAAATGAGTCAGTAGAGGTAAACTAATAAGAAGTCATCTTATCTAAACTAAGAGGAAAATAATTCCATAAACAACTAATAATTGCCACCAAATGCTCTCATTTATAATTTGGAGACGATGAATGAGACAGAAGCCATGGGTGCTGTCAAGTTTCCACTTGGGAAACTGGGTAGGTTTCTACAATAGGAGGTCCGGCGAGTCCAAATACACTGGAGCCTTTTGCCACTGAGTTATCGTGTAGTCATAAACAAAATGCGGTCTACTCAATGATCGTAGTACAAATATGGAAAATTCCAAAAATGATCACAAAGGGGAACCGTTTGCCCTAAAGTTATACAGGGTGACAAAAAGAAAAATGACCTATTCAGTTATCTTGGCCGATGTTGTTAGAAATATCCAGCGGAATGTGCAGCATCTCCCTCTGGGCAGGTGTGCTCATGCACTGTTGCGTATCCTGCCCGGCATCAGACCTGAGCTCACGGACACCCCAAGGATGCCCCCAGACTGATGGGGGAGAGAGTCATCGCACATCAAAAGAAACAGTGCTTTCAGGGGACATCCAATACACGTTTTCAGTTGCATTCTTTAATAAACAAGATGATCCGTTATGTAACTTTTCTCTGCCTGTTTTACAGTCATCTTTAAAACAGGTCATTGTCACATAAAGATATTCAAAGTTTTAATGGTAAGTGAAGTTGTCAAGGATTTCATCCAGCTTGGATCCACCTTTGATGCTCATGGGAGCAGCGGTAAAATCAAGTGATGTATTCCATTGACCCAATCTGCCGCCCAGGCTTCTTTAACGCCTTCAAGAGCAGGGCTGTCATTTTGAAGACACGTGACCCAAGCCGTAGTGTTTTTAATCACCTCCTATGTAGGTGAAAGTTGGGCATTGAAGAAAGAAGACAAAAGAAGAAAGGATGCATTTGAATTATGGTGCTGGTAAAGAATACGGAAAGTGCCATGGATTGGCAGAAAAATAAGCAAAACTGTCTTGGAAGTCGTACAGCCAGAATGCTCCTTAGATGAAGGATGTTGAGACTCACGCTCATAGACTGTGGATGAGAGAAACCAGTCCCTGGAAAAGGACAGCCTACTTGGTAAAAGAGGAAGATAGTGAGAAAGAGAAAAGTCGGCCAAGAGGATGGATTGACACAGTGGCTGCAACAAGGGCTTTAAACATAACAACTGTCTTTTTTTTGTTGTGTTTTGTGTTTGTTTTGTTTTGGGGGCATCACTGCCCGCTGGTGGTGGGAGTAGGAGGCCCAGCCTTTGCTCCTATGGAGCCACTGCTGAAATTGAACTTCCATCCCAGCGGGCCGCAGTCCCGCGCACAACCACTACGCCACTGGGGCTCAGCCCCTCCTCCCAGCAATGGTCTCAAGGAGGGCATAGGACCAGAGTTTCTCATCCTGTACAGTACGTTGCTATGATGTGGAACTGACTCAGCCACACATGGCAGCAACGAGTATGAAACGAGATAATGCACATTAAAAGATAAGAATTATGGCTGAGCCCCGATGGCGTAGTGGTTGTGCACAGGACTGCAGCCCACTGGGTTGGAGGTTCAAATCCAGCAGCAGCTCTCCAGGAGCAAGACTGGGCCTCCTACTCCCACCACCAAAGGGCAGTGATGCCAAAAAAGAAAAAAAGAATTAGTCTATCACAGATGAAGTGCTCAGTAACTCTCAGCATTCATTCCTTCTTTTGGTTCATCAAATAACTTTTTGAAGTTAAATTGTACAAGTTTTATTTCCATTTTATGCATCAGGACTTGGGTGAAGAGTGCAAAATGGTACTTGTGTATCAGTCGATAATCAATCTCTCACCATTCGCTTGTGACTTTCTCATGTGACTGGCTTGGTTTCATTTGGAAGTGGAAGCAGGCAGTTTTGTGTTGCACTTTTGAAAGCATTGACTTTTTTTGGTGGACACTTTTCTTGGGGGTTCCTATATCTCTTTGTTTTTGTTTTAAATCATTTTATTGGACACTCATCACAATCCATACATTCATGAAAGCACTGATTAATTCTATTGTTAGTATACTTCTGTAAATAAAAATTTAAAATTTAAATTAAAAATTTAGGTATATGTTAGAGAATATTGTTTGAGATTCATGTCAGTCCCATTTAACTAATCTTTTGGAGGTTTCAAACCCAGTGCTGCTCCTTTTGATTCTGCTTCCTGGTGACCCTGTGAGTATCGACACTGTACGTCTTTATGGGAGCAGGCAGCCTCCTCTTTCCCCAGAGGAACAGCTCTGTACTTTGTGACTTATAATCCAATGCTCATCCTACAGCATCCACTGAGCCCCACCTACCCTCCCCCTTTATAATGGTTGGTTATACCTAGAAAAATAATATTTTTTCTAAACTATGCATTTAGATCAAGAAATTTATGTCTGGTGTGTTGACTCCATTTTTCCCCAGTATTCTATGCTATTGATTCTTGACTATCTTTGTTTCAATCTCCTTTTAAAAAATAGAAACACCTCATTGTATTTTATTTGTGTATTCCCTTGTTACTCGTCATATCTCTGAATTCTTCATAGGCATTATGGGAGTCGGTGAAAACCTAAAGATTTTAACTCATCTCTATCGATTTGACATCTACAGTGTTCAGGTCTGTGCTTTCTAATAAATGAGAAAGAGGCTTTTATTTCCCTAGTCCCTATTGCCAGAACTCTGCAGGCAGAATGTTGTTAAATTATTGATTTTGATGCCTACCTTAAAGACCTACCTTAAAATTTCCTGCCTACCATGTGAATCATCCTGATGCCAGACTCTCTGAAAGTTAGAATTTCAGATGGCATTATATCGTACATTGTTAAGTGAGGACATGATTAATGGGCTAAATCTGCAGTGCCAACTTTAATTTACTGTGTTAGTAAATTAATGACATCTGATGGCAAATGATGATGCTAAACGTTTTATAATTGCTTTTTTTATTAGGCAAAAATATTTAGAAGCAGAGAGTGATCATAGTTTCATTTTAAAGAGAGCCATTTAAAAAAAAGACCATCTTTTTTCTAATAAATTTGACACCAGCTAAAACAAACTCACATGAAGAATCATTCATCTAGTCAAGTCTCCAGATGAATGCATTCAGTGACAAGTTTCATTTTCATTCCCAGCCCCAAAGGCTGTGTTTTGCTTTATTTAGGGGGGGAGCAAGTCGAACAGTGGGTTTTGGCCAAAAGTCGAAAAATCTCCTCTGTGTTTTTGTTGTGAAGAATCTTTTCTTTGTTACCAGTTTACACTCTGGCCCCATTGAGAAGTAGCTTCAGAAAGCACCTGACTCGCCAGTGGGCATCAAGTAGATTTTGACTAAGGCTAGCTACTTGTGTGTCAGGATCAAGTTGTATTTTGGAGGGCTTTTGCTGGCTACATTTTTAGAACTAGAGCACCAGGTTTTTTCTTTGTTTGTTTGTTTGTTTTTTAAATGCCTGTAGGTGGATTTGAACTTCTAACTGCTCAAATAACCCAGCTCTCAACTTTCTCTTCCCTAGGGTAAATAAACATAGCATATTGCTTCAGGCCCCTCAATAGCTATATTCAAAGTCATCTTTCTTCTCTGTCTGTGCGGATCTTCCTTTTTTGACTTCTTACAATCAGTGTATAGTTCTCCTGTCTCAGAGTAAACTCACCAGGAGGCCACCCACCACTGCACGGTGGCCTCCGTGGAAGAGCCCAACATCACCCCAGAGTCAGCCTGCCTGACCCGGTGCTCAGGTGTGTGGGTGATACCACCTGAGAACTAACGGGTGCTTTTTATGATGTATCTGTGTTCACACCTTCTTGAGGAACATTTGTTTAATATGCCTGGCCATGCTTCATAGGAGAGCCAACATGCAAGGAGAATTGACTGCATGCCAGGCACGGTGCTCAGAATTTTTCATGGAAATCTCACTTAGCCCTTACTTTCACTCCCCACGGTCAGCTTGTGGTATCATGGTGGCTTGCCAGCTGTTAGGATACTGGGGTCTCATGTCACTAGTGTTTCTACTAGCTGGGTCACCCTGGTGGACAGGTCTCAGTGGCACTTCCAGACTAAGACTAGAAAGAAAAGAGCCTGTGATCACAACGTCATGTCCTGTGCACAGTTATAGAATATGAGCTCATTAAAATCCACAGTGGCTGCAACCATGGCCTCAAACATGCCAATGGCTGTGAAGGTTGTACAGGGTGACGTGATGTCTCCCTACACCAGGCAACCGTGAACCGGAAGTCAACCAAAGCAACAAATGATTGCACCTATTTTGAATGTGACTTTACACCATAACTTACTCTTAGAGTCATTCTTCTTCCAGTGATGGGATGCGAATATGGTCATTCTCCCCAGGTCACACAAGCGAATTTGAACCTAGGTGTGCACGGGTTCTAGTTTGGGTTTAAGATCTTATTTTAAAGTTGGGATTCTCATACGCAATGTGTGTTCCATCCTCCGAAGCAAGGGATCTGTGGAAAGAGAATAGGTGACGTATATTAGCAAGTGTAATATACAAAACACTCTAAGAAAAAATTTAAAATATTAGAAATAAGAATATGCTTCCTTTAAATACAAGTTATTATTGCATTTCACAAGTCATCAAATGATTGAACGTAAAGGGCTGCTGCCCTCATACCACTGGATATGCATTCTGACTCCAGTTTATACACTGGGGAGGGAGAGATTTTCATAGATCAACCCAGTTCTCATTTTGTTTCTAAGTGAACAATTCCTCTCTTCCCTCCCAAACTATAACTTTCATTCCATCTCCACTTAGCAAGGGCATTGGTTTAAAGAAGCAGGACATTTATGACAGGTTGATACCTAGAAACATAGCCAAAACATGTTCCTAAGAAACAAAATGGCTCATAAAACACACAAGCCAGTCTTACAGCCTTCAAAAGCTACTTCTCTCATAGTTTTTGCAAATTTCACCAAGAGCAGTAACTTGTCACAACTTCTACAATCTACTACCACATTTTTAAAATTAATTATTTTATTGGGGGGCCTCTTACAGATCATTCCGTTGTATTAAACATACTTGTGCATATGTTGCCATCAACATTTTCTTTCTGCTTGAGCTCTTGGTATCAACCCCTCTGTTTTCCCCTCCCTCTCCCACCCTGGTGAATCCTTGATTAATTTTATCTTATTACTGTTATTTTATGTCTTACATTGCCCATTGTTTCCCTTCACTCACATTTCTACTGTTTGTCCCCCTGGGGGAGGGTTATATATCCAACCTTGTGATGAGGCCCCTGCACCCTATGATATCACTTTTTCACTACTCTTCCTGAGGGTACTATCTGTCCTGGATTCCATATGTCAAGGGCTCTTATCTGTACAAATGTACGTATTCTGGTCTAGCTGGATTTGTAAGGTAAAAGTGGGTCTTGATAGTGATGGTGGGGAAGCATTCTGAAAGTAGAAGAATATTGTGTGTTTCACCAGTGCTAAACTGCACTTTGTACAACCACATTATAATCCAATGGAGTCTTTAGCAGTCACTATGTATTTCTAGTGAATTGATTTGGAATTTGGTCAAAGTACTTCAACAATGCTATTATGTATTTAACAATACTACCCATAATATTTTTATTACCTTGGTCACTCTACCTGTAGTTTATTTTATTTCTTCTTTTAAATAAGCAAATGTGATTTTAATTTTTCTTTTTAGTTCAGTAGCTTTACTTTTTGGAGTGATCCTTAGATTTCCAGAGAAGCATAATAAGTGAACTGTTTATTTGATTCTGTCTTTCTGCCTTTTGAAGTAAAAGGGATGAGCAGGTGGATGGGAGGCACCAAGATTCCAAGCACACTCCCTTTAGTTGATTCTGACTCATAGGGACTCCCTAAGGCAGGGTATAACTGCTTCTTTCAGTTTCCATGACTAACTCTTTACAGGAGTGGAACACTTCATTTTTCTCCAGAGGAGCAGCTGGTGGTTTTGAACTGCTGGTTTTGTAGTTAGAAGCCCAGCACGTAGCCGCCTACACTACCCCGGCTCCTGTGTTGTATAATGGTTCTCATCAGGTCTCATCAGGTCGTGGGGCATTTTCAGTTTGATGTGGTGGTAGAGGTGTGGCAGTGAGTACAAATGTGGCCAACAGACACACAAAACTATGTTAAACATTTAAAATCGCCTTCTCCAAGAATGAGGCAAAACAACTTACATCAAATTTTCCAGTTTCCTTGTAAGATTGAATAAATAAAACATTGATCGTCTGGGTCATTTCAGAATGATTTGAAGATATGGAATACACCTTTGGGTTATTGCTATCTGGACATCATGATAACATTATTAGGGTGTTTTGCATATTATATACAGGAGCAAAGTTCCACCCTTTGCAACCCCTAAATTCATGTCTTTC